>JAESVK010000140.1:69350-93021 GCA_017140935.1 Hamamelis virginiana | reverse complement strand
ATAACCCAAGTTAATGGGAGGATCGTAATCGAGGTCGTACATAGTAATGCAGTTTGAGAGAAATATTATATATAGTTAGCACTTTTAATTAGTGTAAAAAGTTGATTTTTTGTTTAATTATGATATATATGTTCATGTGCATGGACATTATCTGAACTCTAGCCTATTATGGTAATGTCTCCATTTGTATATGTTTCCTACCATTACTATAGAAATCCCCCACAATCCATTAATTATTCTTGGCTTAGACCAAAAAAAAAAAAAAAAAAAAAGAGATATATTAGCTTTACCAAATGCATTTTCACTATTTTAATTTCATGTTATTAAAAAAAAAAGTTTTCATTTCTATATAAACCAAACACAATTTTCTAAATTTTGAAAATTAACGAAGATGGAAAAAAAAAAAAAATCATAAAACAACTTAGCCCTAAATGCTCAGAAAGATAAAACATTAATTCTTATGGAAATGTGTGCTTAACTCTTTGCTGGTGGGAGAAAATTTGGAAGATCAAAAAGAGTTGGCAAATTTGAATGCTAATGGAGAATTTGAGAAGTGAGAAATGATGCAGTTTTTACTGGGAAAAGGTGGGCTCCTAATAAAGTTGGCAATTAAAGCATTCCAAGAAGTAATAGAATTTGCAAAGATTATGGAGTGCAGTACGAAATGCTATATATCCCATAAAATTGTTTAAAAAAAAAAAAAAATCCCAAATGAATTATAACCCTTAATTTATTACGGAGAGAAAATTTATTAAAAAAAAAACAGAGTTGGATCATCCGTCACATTATTTGAGATACATTTTTGAGATATATATATCATTTTCCTTATGTAGGTTAGGAAGGGTCCAACATGGATTCCGAAAACTTATCTTTGCTAAAAATGAATTTACTAAAATTTACTTAATTATCTTTGAATCAGATACGATCACGTAATATTTCAAAAATTTAGGATTATTGGCGTAAAATGTTCAATTATAAAATTTTAAAAAGAATTATAAAATTGATCTATAAATCAAGTGAATTATTCATTTAATTCTAAAATATAGAAAAATTTAATTTATAATTTTAAAAATTTTGTATAATTTATTAAAAAAAAAATATTTAAGGATTGGAGCCATTTGCTCTAATGTCTCAACAAGAGTTCGGCAAAGTACCTATAGGCTAGAGTGAGGATGCAGTGAATGTGACAAACGGTCAAAAATGGCAGAGATATGCAGGATGATTGGAGGGATAAAGAAACAAACTGCCCCAACTGACCAACTTTGATGGTGACTTTTGTCCCCAACATGCTTTTAATCTTGCATGCCCAATGCTGTGTGGCACAGCATGCACCTCCCCCTCTATAAAGGTGGCACGTACCATGCATAATTGCATTTTCATTTTATTTAGTTTTATTCTAATTTTTATTTACTTATTATTATTAAATAATTAAAAAACACTATGTAATAAGTAATGGCAGAAATGTAATTTTCTTTTTAATGGACAGAAATGTAATGTTGGAGCTGGCCCAATTTGAAAATTTTTAACTTATTATTTTATTATTATAACTATTGAACAATATTTAAAAATAAATAAAATTGAGTGTCTGATTTTTTCAGAAAAAACTGAATGTGAAACAAACTGACATTTTATCATTCTTTAAGTGTCAGTTTTTTTCACAGTTAGTTTTCTCATGAACCAACCGTTGGATCACTGTGATTTTTGATAGACATGACATACGTAACATGAGTATTTAATCCAACGGTCGATTTTTCAAAATAATTGTCTCAACTATTCCAATGAGGAGTGGACCGTATTTATCCAAATGGGGTCTGGACCCCAATGGATCATTTTTGTATATATATATATATATAAGATAGGGTGTATTATTTTGATTAACAGAATTTTTAGTGAAATATTTCTAGCCATTTTCAAAATTTTTCCTATTATTACAAAAATATGGCCGGATCATGGTTCATAGTTCTTATTCATAGTTTGACACTTATTAGTTTATGAAACTCAATATGAAACATGTATTTTGAGAAATGGATTGTTAGATTAGATATATATTCCATTTATATATCATATGTATCAAAAATTACATTGATTTAACGATAGCTTGTTCAAAAATATTACAATTTTGAAAAAAACTTTCACTATTTTTCATTCATAGTATTTGAAAAACTAGCCATTGGATCAATGTGATTTGTGGTATGCATAATGTGTACAAGCTGACGGAACATCTAATCCAATGATTGATTTTTCAAAATACTTGTCCGTTGTTGAATTTTGCAAACTATGTATAAGAATCATGTGTCAACCGAATTAAAAGATATTCTTAAATATCCAACTGAAATTTTTTAAAGTTCACCACACTCATCTAGACACATCCCTAATTCCTTTAAAACTGGGCACCCATCTCCAAGTTTTAAGCCCATTATGGAACTTTGAGTACTGTGTGGCCCAACTACAACAACCAGAGGCTTGGACATGGGCCTGGGCTTTTCTCATCTGACTTCTGGCCCATCAGTTTTTTTCTCTCTCAAATGACATAAACTTACCCTATCCCAAATCCTCATAATACTAACAAATGAGTATTTATACGATTCAATGTACTCAAAAATGAAATCTCTTCTTTAAACGAAAAAAATACACGTCATTAGGTTATAAGGCTATTGACCATTTTTGGTTCGTTAGATTTAGAAATTGTTTATTAGAATAAGTTAGAATTTTGGGATTATTTGAGAAAATATTAGGAAAAAAAAAATAATTCAAGATGATTTTGTGAACATTAAAAAGAATTTTTTTTTTTAAAAAAAAAAAGCCAAATTATGCTAATTGGATCCCATCTACAAGTCTTTTGTCATTGTGGTTGGATGTGTTTGTTAGGTTGTCCATTAATAATGCTCATAGACAGGCAATTTTAATACAATTGCTTATCATGTAAGTCTGCTTTGTTCATCTGCACCATCATACTTCAAGCCATATCATCAAGGAGAATTATGTAAAAGGGCTGAGCTTTGAGTGGCTTGCTTTTTGGCTCTTGAATAGCCCTAATAAATTAGAGTAGCCCATCCTTTTTTTTTTCTTAATCCCCAATCCTATTTGAATGTAAGATTTTATCAATTTCTGATACAATTACCTAAACTTTATCATCATGTTGGATATTTTAATAAAAAAATATTGGATTTATTTTGGTGATAAATTTTAATAGCATAAGTTACAATTTGTTAGTCAATTTTCTTATGTAACCTACATAACCTCCATTTGGTGTTAAGATAGAATTTTAATTCTACCATCATGAGTTACACTTCTACACCGATAAATAGTGAGCTATTCCAATCTATTTTTTTTAAAAAAACACACTCATCTACTGTCAGTCTGTCACACACATCCTCTCTTCTCTTTTTCTATGAGTCTTTTATGTTTATTCTTGAATTTATTTTTTATGAATTTATTGGGCAAAGTAAATTGTTGTGTGGAGCTTCAAATTTCTCATAGTAGTGCAGACTTTGAGAAGTTAACAGTGAGTGGCTGGACTATTGTATCCTGGAGGTAGTGTGTTAGTGAACTATTGCATCATATCGGATATAATCCGTAGTGGTGCGAATTGTGTTAAAGATAGCGACCTAATCCGCGCTTCAACCCTACCGTTTTTGATTTTTTACATAAATAAAAAATATATGTATATCCGATATAAAAATATATGTACATCCGATATATTTATATCGAATATAAATATGTGTATTTTTATATTTGTGTATAAATATACATATATTCTTAATCTATTTTACGGATTAAACGTTGGAAAATATAATTTTCGGATTTACCGTTTATCTATGTAAATATTGAGCATTCGTACCATTCCTCATAAACTCCCACTCCGGATCCGATGCCCTGTAGAACACAAATCTAGGGACACCAAGGGTGGGCCAGGTGGAGGGTCCAGCCAAGGGAGAAATCAGAGAGGATGGCAACAGGAAGGTTTGGATTGAGGGATATTGAAAAAGAGGAGTGGGGTGAGGATAGGGAGATTCTGGGGTGCGACCAGGATGGTGATGGTTAGGCCGTGGAGGGCTAGTCGGTGGGTTAATTAGGTAAAGGAGGGGCAGCATGTGGCCTTGTGCTGGGTAAGGAAATACCATGATGTGTGTGCTGGTGGCGGAGGAAGACATGGTAATTAGAGAGAGAGAGAGGATGGGAAGTTGACTGATGTGTTTCTGCATCAAAAACATAAAGGCAGAAGTTATAAATTTTTTTCAAGAAAGATGATGTTAAATTTAAAAGTACGTTAGAAAATAAAAATTTTACTGAAATTAAGGAAATATATATATTAAATAATATATGATTCTAATTGATTTTATATTCATTTAAAACGAGTTATCGGTATAGCATCTTATCTTATGATTTGGACTTTTTAATAAATAAAACCGTATATAGAATCCTATTGATCATTTCATTTTCTCTGTATCTATTTATGATATATTATATAAGTAATTTTTGTGCATGAGTTCCATGATAATCAGCATCTTCATGAGCACACATTATCATTCACCAGCCTCTAATTTGCATCTAACAAACTGCCAGAGCAACTATTTTTGAATTAACCTTTAATTGACAGTTGTCCCATAATAGATTTTAACTCAAATTTAATTTAGCGTGTCGTTTCTGTACGTTTTTACAGTGTAAAGCTTTTGGATAATTTTAACTTATTATTTTGGTCGACAATCCGTGACAGATGGTTGCCACCATTGGGTGAACCCAGATGTCAGAGAAAATCATGCAACTGAACCGGCAGCTGAATGCGGAGGAGTCCATCGGTTGAACACTCCTAGTAGATCACTTTATCCACCCAACTCTCCTTGAAGATGAAAATTGAATTATTTTGATGTTTTAACCGATTTTCCCGGTTTGCTAACTGCCACTTCATTCCTTACAATTTACTCCCCCACCTCCCCTCCCTCTCTCTCTCTCTCTCTCTCTCACTCATAGGTGGATAGACAGAGATATATATAAGCAAAAGAATACCTCATTTGGGTTACGCTGGAAGGGAAAATTCAGTTCAAAAAGTCATCTGATTGGTGATTCTCAGACCATTTTTCGAAGATGGGTGGATTGTCTTGGCCTTCTGAAGCAGAGGTAATTCTTGATTTAAACCTAAACTTCCTCACAATGTGGGTTTTTTCCCTTGATGGGTTGTTGTAAATTGCTTTGGATATTCCTTCACTTTTGCAAATTTGCCATGATCTGTGAATAATTTTTCTGGGTTTTTGTTGGACGGTGCATTATCCGTCTCCCTGTAGTTTTTTTATAACACTCAATGATTGTTCATATATACATATATACATATTCACATGCTGGTATAGTGGATATATCATATGTGGGTGGGTTTTGTAGATGTTACATTGTTGGTTCTTATTTGGGTTTGCCCTTTTAGTTTTTCCTTTTTGGTTCTTTTTAGTTATTAATGTTTAACTTCATTTTTCTTGGTCATTGGACGGTCATTGGGTCCTATTGCTTTGCTTGTAATGCTTTTCTGAGCTCATATTATTCTTTTATTTGTTATATGCGCGTGTGTGTGTGTGTGATTTGTAATTTTGTATGTATTTGCAGTTGGAAAAAATAAGGAGGATGGTTGCTGAAATGTCAGGGAGAGGCACTGAGGAAATTCGAGTTGTTGTCTCTCCTTTCAGGATTTGTCCACTGGGAGCACATATTGATCATCAGGTTAGTTTATTTTTTTTATGTTAGTCTTGATCATATGTTCTTGCTACCTCTTTATGACTTGCTATTAAATTAATAACTGGCCACTAGTTTTGTATAAATTCAAATAATGTTTGTTTACTGTGATGGCATTTGTATACATATTTTGAGTCCTGAAATTATGAATCTTTTAGCATTTCTTGAATTATCAATAAATATTTCCTCATTCTGATCATTTTTCATTTTTTCATTTCTGTATCAATGGGTCTGAAATCTCCAACAAAACTGAAATTTATATCCCTGATCAACATTATGACAATAATTATTTGTTTTGTGCTTCTCCTAATACATTTTAACTATAGCATTCTATTACTTGAATTTATTTGTTTGGCTGTGGGTATAAATAAAATATTAGGCATTTATAACTTTGTCAGATTCTGAAGTCATGAATTCAAAGGTGTTATTTGATGTTTACAGGGGGGAACTGTTTCAGCCATGACGATTAATAAGGGTATACTCCTAGGATTTGTTCGTTCTGGTGACTCTCAGGTAAGATTATCTTTTTTCATTTTACTGGATCACATAACATTTGGGGGCTTTTGAAAATTTGAATCATTCCATTGTGTCTTACTTAGCATTTGTTGTGGAGACAATACCACAGTTAATAAGAAACATTGAAATGAAGTCATTTGTTAATATCCGAAAATGCGCTTTAGTCAAGATATTTCAAACCAAATTCATGAGGACACGTCAAACTTTTTCACTGCTGAAGTCATAGGCCAGGCTTCACCGGATTCTTTCCTTCCTGGGGCTAACCCCTCTCTCCCCCCTCCCCCTCTTTTTTTTTTTCCTTTTTGGCGGATGCACATTTATGTCAAACCTTGAGTTTGATTGATAGATCCTTTCCCCATTGTATAGCAAAACTAAATGTTTGTGTTTGATTTCTAAATATCTAGGTTCTTTTGTCAAATAGCCTTGAAAAAATGGGAATCTCAAGAGTCTCCATTACAAAGAATATTTAGTTGAAACACACCATTGAGGGGGTTAGTTTTTCTTGTTGTGAACAAACAAATTTTGACTTCTCTGAATGTTCAAATGAATAAGAAAACTAATGGGAAAAATTGCATGTCCAAGCTGTAAAATATATTGTGACATCAAATCTAAAACCTGAAATGTTATTTCAATTATTTCTCCTTTGATTAGTTCCCTTCTCATCTCATGTTCTAACTGACATTCCTTAAAACTCTTGGTATAGGTTACACTGCGTTCAGGACAGTTTAAAGGGGAAGTTAGGTTCAGGTTGTGAACTGATCTCATTATCCTTTTTAAATCTTTGTATTGCTCTTTTAATATCTTTCAATAGTTCAAGTTCAGTAATTTTTCCATATGATCATTGTTTTTGGAGCACATTTCCATAATATGATTGAGATTGAGATGGAAAAATATAACAAACCTGCAGAAATAATAATATTGACCACTGTACATCTTATGTAGACTATTTGATTAATCTCATCTCCACAATATCTGATACATTTTAACATGAAAGTGAAAACATAAAGATGGAAATTTTGGATAAATTGAGCCAAATATTGGAAAGGTCATCTCGAGGGAGCATGGGGTCAGCAAATTACTTTTGGCATTGGAATCAGAATAAAATATCAAGGAGTCAGTCCACAGAAGATATATTTTTTCTTTGATAAGCAACACTTTATTAAGTGTAGAAAAAAGAGAGAGGACAAGATGTCCTACTTACAAAGAAGTACCAAGAAATAAAAGGAAAATAAATAATGAAAAGAAATAAAAGGAAAATAAAAAATGAAAAACAAGAAACATATCTGCTCAAGTCCTGCAAACAGAAACCTAGTCACCCCTAATAACAAACAAAGATACACCATTAAACTCCGTAGTAATAAAGGTCCAAAAAGAAGCCAAGAAACAAACTCTATCCCAAATCCCTTCAACACTAAGCAAATCTATCTTAAAAAATTCTTGCATGTCTTTTTTAAGAGTTCTCTTTGAATACCCAAACACCTGAAACTCAATTTCCATTCTATCTGAAGAAGATAATTTTATTGTTTTATCTAGATCAAGGAGCAGAATATGTGTATATATATATACAGGGATATTGTTATAAGGTTCACCTTACGCAAAGTTGTCTAAGGTGACCTGCGTAGGGCTAACTGCAAAACAAATACTGAAAATTGACAGTTGGATTAGATACACTTTTTATGAATTTCATGTTTGCCAAAAATCACAGTGATCCAACGGTCGGTTTCTGACAAATGTTAGTGTGAAAATTTGTGATATTTTTTCCTCTTCAAAATATCACCATTTTTTTTTCCCGAAACTGACTGTTCGATCACTATAAATTTTTGCGAGTAAGAAGTTCATAAGAAGTGTATCTAATCCAATGGTCAATTTTCAAAATCTGTTATGCATTTGGCTTTATGCATGTCACCTTATGCAACTTTGTGTAAGGTGCACCTTATAACAACATCCCCGTATATTAAACACTTCTAGGAGAGTACCTTTTGTATTGGAGTGGTAGAGGATGCTGATCAGTGATTAAAAATCTATGGATATTCCTTTCTTTTTTCATGGGGAATAATAGGGAATAAGTAGTTGAGAACTTGAAATTAAGGTCTTATCTTGCATTACTCTCATTAGACTACTCAAAATCTAGCAGAGGACTCTAGCTTCTGGTTTATGGTATCTCACACACTGAAATTGTCTCTCAATTGTGTTCCCAATCTCTACGCAGATGCCTCCCTTTTAATGATAAATTAGAAAAGTAAAAATTGGGAATTGATGATTGTCATGGTTGATTACTTCCATCACATTATAATGTTTGCCAACTTATAATATTGAAGTTTGCATTGTTGGGTTTTACAGAGTTGATGAAATTCAGCATCCAAGGCACACTGTCAAAACAGATGACAAAATCCATCCAAATGATTCTTCCGAGTTACAGGAAGAATGCAATTGGGGAAGTTATGCTAGAGGAGCCCTATATGCACTGCAGAGTAGAGGGAACCATATCACGCAGGTTAGTGATATTTCTCCGCTGTTCTTCTCCGTTCATCTATGATGAACTTATGTTAAACATTAAAACCCTATATTAAAAAGATAGAGAGACTCAAATGGTGTTAGGATATTGGACATCTAGGGCAACATTAATATTGCTTGGGGAAACATAAAAATGGAACATGAATTTGGTAAATTTTTGTCCTTTGGGTGTTTCTCGAATTAGTTTATGTGGTTCATTTCTCCAGATGTTGTTAGGAACTGCATTCCTATTTACTAGGCATTCTAGATTAATATTCCTTAAAGAATGCAACTTTTCAAAGTGGAAATTTTTTACAGAACAAAGCAGAACGGTATAATTATTTTATCATAAATAGCTTTAGAAGTCCGTGAAAGGAAATAAGGTGAACTGTTAATGGACATTTTTCTCACAGAAGTTCTTGGATGTGGATAATATGCTTTTGTTTGTTAATTTCTGTCAGTTTTTGTAAAATGGTTGAACTTTTATAATTCATATAAGATCATTTGTTCCTGTTGTAGTAGGGTATCATTGGATTCATCTGTGGTTCGGAGGGTCTTGACAGTTCAGGCCTTAGCTCTTCTGCTGCTGTAAGTTTGTGTGTCCTCTACTAGCGTTTGCCTTTATTCTAGCATATTAGACAATTAAGGAATGCTTGATTTGCAAAACCTTGTTTTGAAAAGAAAAAAGAAAAAAAAACCAATATTTGGGCTGTACTTGTGATTAAACTAGTTATTTCATTTTCTGTGTATGATGTCTGTATTTGATATTTGAAAACTTCCCAATAAAATATTTTATACCTTCTTCTATTGGGAAAGATTAGAGCATGAGATCGAGAAGATCAAACTTAAAAAATTATTTTTCTCCTATTTATTTAAAGGATAAAAGATAATGTTTTAGAGGGTGGGTTTTTCCCAGATGTATTCATGTGTAGTAATTTGATCTGACTGTTAGGGGGGGAAAAAAAAACCCTTAGCTGCTAGAAGTAAAAAGAAGTAGATGCATTTGGAAAATTAGGGAAATTGGGTCTGGTGAGTGTCTTTGTAATATTATGTTGAAGGTTTCAATATGATTATTTAATAGTCTATTTTAATTTTTTTTTTTAAATTTGTTTCATAGATGTTTTTAATTAGTGAAAATTTCATTAAAGAAACAAAAAATGGCCTTTAGGCTGGTATATGGGATGTATACAAAAAGAACCAAAGAATCAAGTCCAATTATAACAATCTAAAAATTTTAAAAAAGAGACTCTTGTTAAAGTATTCGAAGCCCCAAACCAAAGAAAAATCGTCTTGGGGAGAATTTTCCTAAAACCCCCAATGTGACAATCTTTATTTTCAAAGATTCTCCTATTTCTCTCCTTCCACACTACCCACAAAAAGATAAGCAGTTCAAGACTCCAAATAACTTTTCTTCTTCTATCCTCACCCTGCATAGACGCTAATGAAATCTCTGACCGAATTAGGGAACACCCATGACCCAACAAACACCTATCAACGAAAAAAATAAAGGACCAATGTCCTCTCGCAAGAGAACAAAGAATGTAGATGTGATTGACAGATTCCTCTTCACATTTGCATAAAATGCATCAGTTGCGCAAACACCACCCTTGACCAAATTATCTGCCGTAAGACATTTATCCTCGAGGGCCAACCACACAGAAAAACCATGAGCCCCCAGCCCCATGGCCCCCACACCCTCTGACACGGGAAAGGCACTAGGTTAGTGGTTCTGCCTTGCGGCAACAAGAAATAGAAGAATGACTTAACTAAGAACACACCATTAAGTTCAAAGTTCCAAACCAAGAAATCTTCTATGTCACTGTACACAATAACCCCATAAAGCATATCCAAAAAATTTGAACCACTATGCAATTCTCAGTCTTGAAAACTTCTGACAAAGATTGGGTTCTAATGTATAGTGAATCCCAACCAAACCACACACTCGTTCACCCAAGCCTTTTGTTTACAAATGAAACTGAGGAGGTCCTTGCAATCGTGAGGACTGCCGTGAAATGATGATCTCGGACACATGGATCTGTATATTCTGGATGATGAGGGTGAATAGAAAGGGGAACAGAGTAGGTTAAGGTGATCGACTTCAAGATACGACCTAAGGGTTATTCCTTGCGACCTTGACTGCAAGATCGCAGGAATAGCCCTAGCAGTAAAGCCCTCCTCTTCCCTCTTATCCCGGTTGTTGAGTGCCATCAATGAGCTTAACATCCTCCCTTTTATAGGAGAAGGATGGCGAGTAAAAGAAGGGTCAAATCATTGACAGAAAGGCCGGGGCGCAGCCAAATGGACGCCTTGGCTCTCTGCCATTTCCTAATCATGAAAATAGGCGTATGATTTGACCGGTTCTGTACGGCGGATGCCGCCATCCTAGGTCTTGACACAATAATGCTCGACCTAGGCCCTGTAATGACGGCCATAGCCCGCATTGTAGGTGTGCACACTGCCCAATGTAGCAGGTCAATAAATGAAAGGAGAGAGAGAGGTATTGTACTGCCCATGTGTCGTACCTTGGATCACTAAGCTAACCCGGCCAAGACGAAGGGGCGACCCTGCCTCCTTGCGAGGGCGTCCCTTCGCTTTGACGACCTTCTGTCCCAACCACCAATCCAATCCCCCATATTTCGACCCTGTATTGGTAAAAGGCTGCGAAGCCTCTTGTAACTTATATATATATATATGTATATATATATATATATATATACATACATATATATATATATATATATATATATATGTATGTATATGTATGTATGTATTTACGTATGCGTAAGAAGAAAGGGAAGGAGACGAATGCTGACAGCATCTCGTCGCCTTTGCCCGTGAGCAGTAAGGTCGGTGGAGATCATCCTTCTCTCTACCTTGTTAAAGGGTAGGTCGAGAGGACACCTCCATCATGGAGCCCTCCTTGGCGTCCCCTTCGACTCCATCCAGTAGAGGGGAAGGCGCAAGTGCAACCATTCTAGGGAGAGAGAGGGTCTTAGGACCGCGACCTTGCTAGGTAAGGTCGTGATCGAAGGGATGTGCTCCCCTTCCCGAGAGGATCGACGACTGAGGTCATTTGTCCGATTTCTTGTACCAACACCTTTTTATTGGAAGCAATATAAAATAAGTCAGGGAATCAGACCATAAGATGGGAATCCACTCATCCAATCAAAACCTCATCCTCCTGCCATTTTCCACATTAAAGGGCACCCCTTTACCCAAATCTCGAAACCTGCTCGCAACAGATTTCCAAATCCCAACACCATGCCTCAAACCTCCTTGGTCCACCGAATACATTCCTCTGCACCATATGATGGACCTCCATAAATTGTCTCTTTTAAAAGAAAATCTCTACAACCATTTACCAAGAAGTCCAATGTTGAAACTGGAAATAGATCTAAAGCCAAGCATCTCCCGCCTGTGCGGTGCGCGGCTCCAACTCATTGGCCAAGCAAACCCAAGGCTAAATGAAATTTAAATTCCTCACCCATGACCACCCGAAGTCTCTCCAAAGTCTTTCAAACCTCTTAGCCACTGAGACTAGAATCTTGAACAGGGACTAGAAGTAAGTCAATATACGAGAGAGGGTGCTTTTAATTAAAGTCACTTTCCTGCCTTTTGAAAGATAGAGCTTTTTCCAGCACTGAGCTTCTTCTCCACTTTCTCAACAACCGCATCCCTCACTCTCTTAGCCTTAAAGAGGCACATAGGAGTAAGCTAAGGTATGAAGAAAGGACCACTTTGCACCCATGATTGGCCACCAATCCTGTTACATTGGCCATACTTCCAACTGGGATTAGCTCAGCCTTGAAGGCTATTATTCAGCAATTGGAATTTAAAGGTATACTTTGATTTAATTGAATTGAAGTAGTCTTGAGGAAGTGTTGGTATCAGTTAGGAAGTGATAGAAGAGGATAAGATTGAGACATTATGTAAGATTTTCTTGAGGCCCTATTGTTTAGTTTTTATTTTGTTGAACTTCTTATTTCACAAAGTTAGTAATATTTTTTGGGGGGAAGTTGTAGCATTGATCTTGTTAAAAAAATAATTGCAATCTTTTTTCCCCCCATAAAAGTTAGATCTGGTTTTCATTTAAATGATGGTTGTTATATCTTTATCAGCAATGTTATCTCATTCACTTCCCTGCATTCTATTGTAAATGGCCGTGTTATGGTGGAGAATTTACTTTGGTTTTAAATTTTGTGATGGGTTCTTTTCATTGCATATTCCACATTCATGTCTATAGTTGCTTTGTAAACAGGTTGGAGTTGCTTATCTTCTGGCTTTGGAAAGTGCAAATTATTTAACAGTATCTCCTACAGAAAATATTGAATATGATCGGTATGTTTCGATAGCATAAATATGTAATTATATAATTAGTTTCTATACAAGTCAATATTGATGAATCTAGTATGAAAAACTTACTGAAATCGGACTCTAAATCTAATGTTAAAATTGCTCACACCCTTAGTCCATGGGTCCCGAGGATGAATATATAATCTTGTTTCTGTCCAACTTCAGGAATTTATGGAAAACCTTGCATTCAAAAGAAAAAAAGAAGAGAAGGGGCAAGAAGTAAAAGATTTTTCTAATAAGATGGATGTGAGAAATAATTTCTAGGCAGTAAACATAGAAATAGTTTTTACCAAGGACAACTGGTACCAAATGATTTGCAATGTCAGAGTCTCATTTTTTATATGAGAGAAGGATTGTTCTGCAAGATGGATATCAAAAACACCAAGGCAAACCAACCTCAAAATGATATCTACAAGAAGATAGGCTGCAGCCTACTTTGCAACTACGTCCCCAAGACAGGACCAGAAAATTGTTTATTCCATTTCAAGAAAGACACTGGTTCATAAAAATTTACAATCATAATAAGTAAATCATGAAAATTGTAATATGGTGACAAATCTGAATTTGCAGGAAAACTAGCACCAATAGAAACACCCTCTTTTACTTTGAAAATCATGATGTATTTTGCCTATTTAAGACCATGGTTGAACTAGTGACTGACTTTTTGTAAACCATGTTAGCAAAATAAGTAAACTGTTATAGCAGCAAACATTTTACTAAAATGACTGTACCTGGATTCCAATGATCAAATCCCATAAATTAACTCAAATGGATATCTTACTCTCTTTTAGAGAGTAGGGGATTCTGTCTCAAGAATATGTATTCCTGCAACAGTAAGACTTAATGCATAATTGATTAACACTTAGATGTCCTTTATTTGCCATGTTCATAATTATCTTCCGTAATTGACCAACACCAGAAATCTTTTTTTCTTCTTTTGTTTCCGCAGTTCATTCTTTACCTTCGTCAATCTCTCCTTTACATAGTTTTGTATGCTTTTCAAAGTGTTTCATGTCCACTTTTAATGCTTTTTGAATTGTTTCATGTCCATGTAATGAACTTGATCAAGAGTTCTGTGTATAACCCTGTAATTCCTGTAACATTAGTCTTTTAAACTTTACCAAATTTTGGATTGATGTATTCCAGGTGTTGCCTTTTTCATCTGTATTCTTGTTCTATACCTTTTGTTGATGAGTTGTTATTAATAAATGGTGATAATACTGTGTTGTAAATTAGTTCCACCTTCAAATAATATATGTTGTCAGTTGTCACATACATGTTATTTTCTTATTCGTCTTTGAACATTGGGTCTTTCTGAACCTTACATTTCTGCACATGTAGGCTGATTGAAAATGAATATTTAGGTTTGAGAAATGGCATATTGGATCAATCAGCTATATTGCTGTCAAGCCATGGTTGTCTAACTTGTATGAACTGCAAGGTATGCTTGGATTCTTATATTTGTAGTGATTTGAAGATTCTCAGGAAACTAATCTCTGTTAATTCAAAAAGAAAAGATTATTTTATTTTTTTTCAGAGTTAGGTTTTGTTTTTTAGATATTGATTCACAATATTTTAATCAGAAACTTGAAAAAGGTTCTCACTTTGTCTTGATTTGGCTATAATTTGAGCATCATGTAGTTCTAAGATGCTTACTATCTTAAAAAATTTTCCTAAAATTTCATTCACTGTGTGTTTCTTGCACTAGACTCAAGTAGTACTTTTATCATATTCAATGTGTCAATTTGTTCATGCCCTACTATATTATCTTTTAGTCCATCAAAACTCACTGCGGATGGTTAGTGTATTCTAAATGATTATAGTGCGAATTTTTTGCACCTTAACCTTATAAGTTTAACATTTTTTAGTAAAGATGTATAGGGTCACTTGTGAAAAAAGTAATTCTGCTTCTTATGTGGAGGAAGTATGCCACACGAAATGATTGGGGTAGGGTGGGGGGGAGGGGGCAAAGGTACTTGGCTTAAATGGGGAGTAGGGTAATTTGAAAGGAAGGGTGGCGGAGGCAGGCACATGGTAGTAAGGCAAAGGTGTTTGACCTTGGAATGTTGATTTTAGTCAAAAGGGACTGTAGGCTTCATTTCCTTAAAATGAGGCCTGTAAGGCAAGGGTAGGGGAGGCAGGTACATGGTAGTAAGGCAAGGTTTTGTGACCTTGGAATGTTAATTTTAGTCAAAAGGGACTGTAGGCTTCATTTCCTTAAAACGAGGCCTGTAGGGCGTTAAGTCGAAATCATTGCAAGGCTTTTTCAGAGCCAGCTGATTTACAGGCTCAGAGCCAATGGCATGCCTGGAAAGCTTGTGAGATTGTCACTTAGCAGGGCTTGCAGGCCCAACAGAAATTTTCAGCGAGTTTGGTGTGCTACAGTATTGCTAGGTAACTGCAGATGCGGAGTGAGACGTGTAGAACATGCATCCTAAGGTCAGCAGTGAACCTCCCTCCCTCTCAAGTTGGTTGAAGCAGCATGCCCAAAATCCACCCACCATACCAAGATTCTCAAGCCAACCACAGGCTTAGAGCCAATGGCATGCCTGGAAGGCTTGTGAGCTTGTCACTTAACAGGGCTTGCAGGCCCAACAGAATTTATCAGCGAGTTTGGTGTGCTACAGTATTGCTAGGTAACTGCAGATGCAGAGTGAGAAGTGTAGAACATGCATCCTAAGGTCAGCAGTGGACCTCCCTCCCTCTCAAGTTGGTTGAAGCAGCATGCCCAAAATCCACCCACCATACCAAGATTCTCAAGCCAACCACGTAGTAGTCTGTCATGAGGTTACATTTGACTTGGTATGGGTGAGCACCAAGCTTGTTTAAAGCTTCCTAGGTCTTACTCTTGACACAAACAGGCATCAAGTTTTGGGGTGTCACACTCATAGTACCTTTAAGCAGAGCCAGGGGGTAAAATGCCCCAACATCATCCCCGTGGCATGGTTCCACTCCTTGTAAGCATCTGCACTAGGGCAAGCATCGACCTTAGGGTGGGTATTCACTATTGAGATGGCAAACTGCCATTGACCCGAGAGATGGTGTGAATGGAATCTTAGTGGTTGATTTTGCCTGCCTATTTGACCATCACATTTGTGGCAATTAAAGAACCTCTCATTTCATCCACATATTTTAAATAGTTGGTCCTCCTGCTGCTTAGATGAAAGATTTTAACTGTCAACAAAGTTGTACAAGAATGATAGACTAAGTGATGGGAATCAGGGTGCTCTATATGGGTTAGTCACGACCCACACAGGGCAGTAGGGTTTAGTTTAATATTTATGGTTTCTAATTTTTAGGGTTTCCTTTTTATATTAGGTTTATTTTATTGTTGGTTGTAGCCTATTTAAAGGCATAAACTCTTAATTTTTGGCAAACTTTGATGATTGAATATTGATTAAAAAGTTCCTCTCTCTCTAAATTTCTTTTCTCTGTGCCTTAAATTCTTCTTCTCTCTCTTCTCTCCCCAAGTCTACGTTGGTAAGTTTGTTATAGAAAAATGTTAGAGATAAAATACAAATCAGATGCCTAAATTTCAAAAAATTAATATGAAATATACTTATATACAATTAATCAAATACAACCCCCTTTCTTTGAACCTCAAGATGCTTCAAGAGATTACATTTCATGTCATGATTTGATATAAATGGATCATGTTTCACAATCTAAAATGTTAGGTCTCACTTAATTTTCCTGTTCTCCAGTTGCTAAATTATATGTTTCTTGACTTCTCTAATATGAATTAGTTACCTAAATACTTTAATACATTTTATCTGCATCCAACGTGCACTTTTCTTCCATAAAGATTTAAATAATGTCTCTCTTTTTCAAGTTTCAACTATAAGTTTTCTTAGATTTTGCTTATATCACATACCACTTATTTTGGATCTGAAGAAGGAGAATGGTGGTGTGGAAGGGTGAGAGGGAGTGATGGTGTTAAGCTTTGGAAGGCTATTATGCCAGGGTTAGACAAGTTTGTAAAGGAAGTGAGGTTTAAAGTGGGGAATGGTTTGAGAGTGAACTTTTGGAAAGACATGGTGTGGGGAGGGACCTCTTAAGGAGGCTTTCCCAAATATGTTCGGGATTGTGTCATCAAAGAACTCAAGGGTTTCAGATTGTATAATGCAGATAGGAGAGGTTTTGAATTGGAATATCATTTTTGGAAGGAATTTTCATGATTGGGATGTTGAAAGTGTTGTGTTAGATGGTCTGATGAGATGGTCTCTTGGAATATTCTGTTTAGTAAGAATTTTCGTGAGTGGGACCTAAAAAGTGTGTTGACGTTTTTTGTGAGGCTTTACTCAATGAAGTTGTACAGGAGGGTGGGTGCCAGTATCGTGTGGTTGGGATAAAAAAGTGGTTGCTTCTCAATTAAATCCTATTTCTATAAGTTATCTAGAGAGGAGGGGTCTAACTTATTGGTTTCTAGACTATGGGTGTAATTGGCACCCCCTAAGTGTTCGGATGGTTGGCATATATGTTTGACAATTGATCACCGTATTAGAATGAATTTTGTGATGCCGCATTGGTGTATTATGTGTAAAGAAGCAGCGGAGTTGGTGGACCACCTTTTTATTCATTACAGGGTTGTACAGGATTTGTGGGTCTTTTGTTTTACTAATTTTTAAGTGGAGTGGGTTTTGCTAGGCTCAGTGTTTTATACGGTGTATGGATGGTGGTGTAGGAGTCAAAATAGTGAGGTTCTGTCAGTATAGAAATTGGTGCCGCATGCTATATTTTGGACAATCTGGAAGGAAAGCAATAGAATAATTTTTGGTGGGGTAGAGATTCCTGTGGATATTTTTAGGAGGAGGGTGGTTAGTAAGCTTTTTATTTGGAGAGGATCGGCTGTTTGGTGACTGGACTCCTTTTCACAGTTTTTATGAGCCCCTTATCTTGTGATGTAGCTGTTTATAGTTGTATTTTGTACCTTATTGGCTTTGTATGCCTTGTGTTTACGGGGGGCTTTTGAGCTCTTTTTCTCTTTTTGAATGAAATCAAGTGTGGCAGTTTGGAAAATGGTCCCACATGCTATCTTCTGGACTCTTTGGAAGGAGAGAAATAGAATAATTTTTCAGGAGAAGAGTCTATTCTAGCCTTAAAGGCTATTAGTTTTATAATAGCCTTAAAGGCTAGATAATTTTTTGAGTGGAAAGAGTCATTAGTTTTATAATCTTTCGAGTATTTCCATTTATTTTTGGATTCATTATTATTTTACCTGTATTTTCTTTTGAGTCTTTTCTTATACCCCATGTGTACAGGGTTCTTGTAAGACCATTCTCTTTTTTTTTTTGGGTTCAAACTAAGACCCTTCTTTTATATACATGAATAGATGAATACTTTTACTTCATAAAAAAAAAAGAAAGGATTTATTGTTGTTTTTTTCTTTTAAATGATCTATTTCTCTGAAAGATGAAGTTCATATATTTTTGGTCCTGCTCCTATATTAAAATATTTCTTGTTGTCCAGGTAATTTTTATATTTTTTTCCAATAATATGTCTCATTGAGTTTAATTTCACATGTGTAGACCAAAGAACACAAGCTCGTAAAGAACCATGGAACTGAGATGCAACAAGCATACAAGATATTATTGGCATTTTCAGGCTTGAAGCAAGCTTTGACAACAAACCCTGGATATAATCGCAGAGTTTCAGAGTGTCAAGAGGCTGCCAGAGTTCTTCTGCAGTATGATTCCTTACCCTTGTCATTGTGAAATTTGAGCCAAATGTATCCAAGAGTTCTTTTGCTGCTGTTCTCATGTTCTGGTCCTGGTTTACATCCATGTATGTCTTGTAGTTATGAGTACATTAATTATGGGCTGGGAAAACAGACTAAACCCGAGGTCACTTTTCGAAGGTTAGGCAGAGTAGCTGAGTTGCAAAGTCATATTTTCTTTGAGTTGCAAAAAATGTTTGTCCCTCAACTCCTCAAGGATCTCTTTATAGATGGATTTGGGAAGAAATAGGGGAGTTTGGGAGTTCCTCCTTATCTTTTCTTAATTTGCTGATTGATTTTATTTGGTTTCAAGTTAGAGATTCTGCTTTTGATTTCTGATTACCATTTTTAGGTGCTCACTTTGTGTAGATTGTATGATGCTCCTTCCAAGAATGACATGTTTTCCCTAATTATCCTTTATTTCCATAGATGCATAGACTTTCTACATAGTTAATGTGTTATATAGTATGGCCCTTTGTGTGCTCAAGTGTTTTTAGTAGGGAAAGCTATACCTTCCTGGATACCCACTTTTTTTTTTTACTGAACCTTCCTGGATACTTTAACTGCTATATGCCTAGCAATTTGAATATGATCTAGATTTTTTGCCCCTTCAACTTAACAATCATCTCTTTCATTATGCATTGATACGTTGATATATAAGAGGTAACAGCATTACCAGTTCTATAGTCCGATAGTTTATAAAAAATATCCATTCTTCTTCTTGACAGAATTGGCATTGTCCTTATTTATCTAGATAAATTATGCAACACACAACACCTAATTTCATATTTATTCTCTCTGTAGAATTGGCATCACGGTTTGGCTTTATGATAGTGTGGCCTTTACTTTTCCACTTGCATGCAATTGAGGGATTCACTCTCCCTAGTTAGAATTATAAATTTGTACTTCACATCATTTTTTTTGGTGGTCATCTTACTCTTCTCTACTTATCTCATAGTGCTTCGGGGAATGACAAATTGGAGCCTCTCCTGTCCGATGGTCAGTTTTTTTAGCCTTAACAAATTTGTACAAAAAAAAAAAAGTTCAGATGATGATTTTTCTTACTGTTTTTCTTTGTTTTTTCATATTTAAACAGTTGAAAAAGAAACGTATGAAGCTCACAAGGTAGTTTTTAATTACATCAATATATCAATTTGGTATTCTGATGAAGTCAGATATTTATGACAGTTCTAGTTCATTCAATACATACATACACATTACACACAATATATTTGTATATGTTTATGCATGTATTTATGTGCAGTTTGTATTTATGATCTGTAAATGCATATAAATATGCATTTATGTTTGTATCTAATCTATTTGAAGACTGGTAGATACATGAAAGCACATGGATCTATATGCTTTTCTAAAATAATAGTAACAATTATTCTAAAGTTAAGATATTTAGTGGGATTAGAGAATAGGATTTGTCTAAAGGTTCAGTGTTGTTTATCTAAGACTAATGAATGCTATTATACGGAAAAGTGATTAGGTTCAAGTTAAAGGCACCAAAAACGATAAGATAAAGGTTTACATACCCATAAGTCCCTAACATAAGCATTTTATACCACTAAGTCCAAAAATCATTTTAACATAACAAAAAAAAAGGGAATTTGGAATTCTCACGGACCTTATGGTATAAAATTGGACCTTGTGGTATTAAACTCCAAACTCAAGGACTTTTGGATAAATGCCAAAAAGAATGCAGGTCGAGGCATTGAGAAGGTTTTTGTTTTTCTTATTTATATGAGCAATGAACATGGTATTAGCTGATTGACTATATCAAACGATGCAGTCCATTCTGATTAATAAGTCTGGCATGTAGACTGCAATGGATATGATAAGTTCAGGTCACATGTCACTCTTAAAGTTTCACAACTCAGTTTGAACTTGTATCACTCTATAAAATTTAAGGGAAAAAGAATCACGTAAGCTCAATTACAAACTAAACAAGAGCCAAGTTGAGATGAGGGTGACTGATGGAATGATGGTCAGACTCATGGTTGTGCTGAAATGTGCTAAATTGACACTATTTATTAAAGACAAACATTTATAAATAATGATATGGAGTGTCTGGATGTTCAAAATTAAATTAGCCCTCTTTTGTTATATGTAGGATTTCAAATGAGTCAATCGTGTTCTGCATAGTTGTGTCTACTTTTCTTAACACCTTATTAAGATAATGACATTTTAGGATTTCAGTTAATGACCTTTTTTTAGTTTATCTTGGTGATTCTGGTGATGCTTTACGATACTGTCAATCTGTTTGTTCAAATTCTATGTGGTGCGCAATTGAAATAATCAATTCTTTAAGAACATCTGAAACGCCGACTTGGTTTATTGAAAGGCATGGATGAGAACGTTGTTGATTAACTCTAGTTTTTCATGGAATTATGGAAGCAATTCATCTTTCCAAATTTCAATGTCAATCAATTGGAAGCAATTCATCTTTCCAAATTTCATTGTCAATCAACTAGAAGTATTTGTTTTACTTGTTCTTGAGTATCCACTTCATATTCTATTATGAAATCATTAGCTAGCAGGTCATGCAAATAAAGTTAAAAGAGTTTTTTAATGAATTTAGCAGTCTAGTAATGCTAAAATGTGTCCGTTGATTATTTCCAAATCTATTTTTTCCTATTTTGTAGAGTAAATTGGAACCCAATCTAGCTAGAAGAGCGAAGCATTATTTCTCAGAAAATACGCGGGTAATCAAAGGTAAAAAAACTCTTTCAATGTGCTCTCACAAGTTCCCAAGGGAACTTCTTTCGTGTTATGTTGATTTCCTTATTGCTCTATGCTTTAATAAATGATTTCTAATTAATATAATGATTTGGTATTATTTCAGGACTCGAAGCATGGGCTTCTGGCAAATTGGAAGATTTTGGAAAGCTAATCTCAGCCTCTGGTTTAAGTTCTATTCAGAACTATGAATGTGGTATAACCTATCTTCCTTTCTTTGTTACTTTCTCTAATTGTCAAGAAATTAGAAAATTAAGATGATAACAAGATCCTTAAATTGTTTATGCTAAAATGGCCCTTATAAATGCCATGAAATCCCTTGGGTTATCAATGACTACCAAAAGTGTAATGAAAATGTTTAGGTTCTGAACCATTGATACAACTGTATGGGATCCTTCTGAAGGCTCCCGGTGTATTTGGAGCACGATTCAGTGGCGCTGGTTTTAGAGGCTGCTGCCTTGCATTTGTTGATGCTAATTGTGCAGCAGAAGCTGTGTCATTTGTGAGAGATGAGTATTTTAAGCTCCAACCAAAGTTAGCAAACCAAATAAACCCAGATACAGCAGTACTGATATGTGAAGAGGGTGATTGTGCTCGTGTAATATGACGGTACAATGAAGCCGCGATCAAATCATTATGATGCATCCATTCATTCTCAACAATTCATTGTGATTTTAATTTGTTCAATTCATTGAATTGTATTTACTCAGAACATTTGGTTAATTTACTCGATCTGTGCTGTATCAAACTGCAAAAATCCAGAGGTGGCCATCGGGGTTGTGAGAGTGTGTGGGATTCCCAGATTTTCATTATCAGAGTTTGATGCAAAAAATAAAGTATGGATTTCCATTTTTCTAGCTCTTCATGTTTTAATTGATACGGTTCATTGTACCGCGTTCAAATACAAACATTATTTGATTATCAATGATAGAACATGTGTAGCTTGGTTAACAATCAAGTTTTATTGGGTCATGTTTGGGTTGTTCATAGAATAGAAATCTTTAGCCATCTTCCATTTTCTCCATCCAATATCTGAAATGCTTTCTACATAGAAAATTCAGCCATAGTTAGCTCAAAAACAGAAATAGATGGGAGAGTATGCTCTCCTAGGAGCAACATGGATTAGCAATTTGCCCTACCCAATCAGATGCTGCAATTACAGGGGCAAAGAAACCAAACCCATAGCATTATTTTCTTGCAATTTCTAACAAAACTGCAATTGTTATGAATTTCATGTTTGCAAAAAATTATACAGTTTGATTAACCCATGGGATAGTATGTTTTGACCATTGGATTAAATACAATTGTTATGAATTTCATGTTCGCAAAAAATCATAGTGATCTAACGATTAATTTATAACAAATGTCCGTGAAAAATTGTAATATTTTTATTCTTCAAAATGTCACAATTTTTATCTAGATAGTTTTTTCAAAAAATAACAGTTAGATCGTTTTGATCATCTAATTCAACTGTTAATTTTTAAAAATCTAATTTGCATTTTTCCCTATAGACCCCTAAAAATTATATAGGTCACCTTACACATTGATAACATAGTTGTGTTAGGTGCAAATAACATCATTTCTATAATCCAGAATAGAGACAAATCGAATAATTGAATAAAAAGAAAGAGTTGACGAACTCAACACAATAAGGGAGACTTGACTTATTATATAGGAATATATAAGAATGATTAGAAACCATCGCCTTGGCTTAATGGTTCACTCTCCCACCTATGGGTGGGAGATACAGGGTTCGACTCCCAGTGGGGAGATCATGAGGTAGGCTTAGGTTGTGTGTGTGAGTTTCTATACAAATGATGTTCTTCATGTACCCAAAAAAAAAAAAAAATCAAGTAACAAGTATTATTAAAAAAATAGTTAAAAATACTAAAATTAATGGGAGGGACATAAAAATTAAAAGGTCATTAATAATTTAAATTATATATTATATATAATAAGATATATAAAATATAATTTATAAATTATATAAAATTATATGTTTTAAATGTAAAATTTATATAAGCCCCACCGGACGGGGATAAATAGGTGGGGCGGGGCATTCTGACCTAAATCCAACACATTAATGAAAACAAGAACCTGAACCTAGAAAAGAAGGTTAAATTCAGTAAC
>JAESVK010000140.1:22084-32258 GCA_017140935.1 Hamamelis virginiana | reverse complement strand
AACATTCCAATTGTAGAAAAAGGAACTAAGAAACTCTAGAATTGGAGGGATTTAGATGGGGATTGAGGGGGTGATTTTTTTTTTTTTGCAGGTTATGATGATTGATGAGGCCTTAAGGCTTGGGGGTTAGTGTATGGTTTGGGTTTGTCAATGGTTACTGCGTTAAGGGGTTTCAGGGAGACGGAAGGTGGGTTGATCTTGGGTTGAGAGAGGCTGGTTGCTCAGATCGCTGGTGTCTTCTCCCTGCCGCGGCCAATCTCTACCGCTGCTGCTTCTTCGTTCTTTTCTTCTTCTTTTTTTCTTCCTTTTCCTTTGGTTTTAAAACAAAATTCAATGACACGTGAGGGGCACATGCCGTTCTGTTAGTGAAAACAGACAGCCATCCATGTTTGTCTAGCATTGAAACTTGGTTTTTAAAATTTGTCCTAAATTGTGCAAATTAAAAGTTTGTGTATCAAATTGAAACAACCCACAAAGTTTAAGGTACTAAAGTGTAGTTAACCCAAAAAGTAATCAAACTCAAATTTACATTTTATATTTATTTAAAATCCAACAGAATTTGTTTGCACCACGATCATAGTATAAGAAAACGGATACAAACTTAAATTAAACTGGATACACACCAGATCAACTTATTTGCAGCACTAGGTAGAACATAAGCTAGAACTTAACTATCATCAGAAAATTTCCATATCCAATACCAAAGAAGATGCATGTAAGAAACATAAGTGCTGCTTTTTGGTGCACAAACACAATTTCGAAAGGAAGGATGCCTTCAATAGAAAGAATGCATAAGTGATGGAGCAAGAGAACTTAAAATTAATTTAACACCAAAACATGACAAACTCATGAAGATGAAGACTTACGAAAACAGTAACAGACGTCCAACATACTTGACCTTTTAATCCACTCAAAAGCACCTGCTTGGTAGTCTTAACACCACCGAGAAACCTAACATAAACAAGAAATAGACAGAAATAACAACTGGCGAATTGTTTCTCATCAATAGTGGCTAGTGGATAGTTTAATATTCATCTCCAACATGTATATTTCTGGTTATCTAACATAATACAAATGTCTTAAATGATCTATTGTACACAACAATCTTGGACCTTATCATTTAGTCTTTTAACTCTATAAAATAAAATAACCAACAAAGAGATCAGCTAATGTAAAGCATTGATATTTTTTCTCTAAATCAATCATATCATAAAGACCCAATAAGGGCATTCAACTTCTTCGATTTGAATTACTGGGACAATAACTACTATGTATTTATTCTTCCGTACAACATATGATAATATTTCTAAACAGAAGTACAGGAAATATATCATGCTAATACCCATTGATACATGTATACCTTCAACCCTCTCAAAATGTACTGGACAAAACTTTTGACCATAAATTCTGCCCATCAACCTCTCTTTTCACTAAATTTGTGCTGCAAACATCAACACCCTCTAACTAGGAAAACTTGAGGGTGTGTAAACTGTAAAGTTTACTGATCATAATAGTTGAGATGACTTTTTTGAGAATTAGTGACCGAAATGCACAAACAAAAAATAAATAAATAAGGGAAAAAATAATTATTATTTTAGCACCGGGCAGGTTGGTGACCATATCAGACATACACCAGTGTACCATCAAATGTACAACAGTAAAAGAGAAGCCAACAAGTACCATCATTCTATTTCATAGTGCAAAATAAAATTATTTACAGAACCCCTAATTATTTGACACAATTTAGATTTGCACAACCCCTAACTGAGCATAACTCTTCCACTTGAATGATAAAACAGGCACGGGCACCACAGCAGGACAACTTAAAGGATACAGCATAATAGAAGGACAGAGTTGAATATCAACAACTTTTGTTGGCAACAGCACATCAAAAAGTGTAAAACAACTGACATAAATGATAATTCTATCATACATTAACCATGGTGTTGAACTGTTAATACAGAAAAGAAAATATTTCATATATGTTATGTCAATTTCTCTTGAATGACAACTGATTTTTAAGAGCAGTTCAATCTAATTTTTATGGAGCATCTGCTTGATGGAGAATCGAATAACTAGGCTCTTAACAAAGCAAACTAGTGAAGCCAGAAATTGATAACGAAGAATATTTTATATGGATACCATATTATAATCAATATGTGAGAAACTCTTCATACTGTAATCTATTATAACTATAAACTCTATGTGATAAACTCTCTTTCCCTTCTACACAAAATATATTCCAATTTGCAAATTATATTATAATCACATTGAGTACTGTTACAATTCAAATACGAGTTCAAATTTATTAGTTACAATTCAAATACGAGTTCAAATTTATTAGTTACAATTGACTACAAACTTCAAAAATTATATTTTCATCCAAAATATATTACACACATGCAACATCACCTCAAGCAGAGAAATATAATTTTTTTAAAATATTTATAAAAGAGAAATGGAGTACGGAGTTCAAATTAAGACGAAATCCAACAATACCAAATGTCGATTAAATATGTCAAATTTTACAATTATATGGCATTAAGGAAGAATTAATGCAGATTTACTTACTTCAAAATGCGCTCCTCAAGCTCTGACTTTGATTGGTGTGCTCCACGCGATGCAGCCTCAGCATTCCGCCCATGCTCAATGGTCCTATTGTCATCCTCATCATGATGAGAACCTTTCTCTTTCTTGGTTACATCCCTGTCCCTTTGATCTTCACCGTCTAATTTTGGCTTATCATTCTTCCCCCCATCCTTGCTCTTAGCATGACCATCATCGCGGGTTTTCCGACTAACTTTATCTCTATCCCTAGACCTCTCTTTGTCGTGATCTGCCTCCCTCTCCTTCTCCCTAATTTTATCTTTTCCCTTCTCTCTCTCAAGTACATCTCGATCTCTATCCTTGTCATTTTCCCTCTCCTTCTCTCGATCTTTATGTTTCTCTTTCTCCTTTTCTCTTTCCCTCTCCTTTGTCCTGTCTCTTTCCTTATCCTTCTCTTTATCCCTATCCCTGTTCTTCTCTTTTCCCCTCTCCTTATCTCGCCCTCGGTCATTGTCCTTCTCTGTGTCTCTCTCCCTCTCATGCTCTTTTTCCTTGCCTCGATCTTTTCGATCTTTATCCCTCTCACGGTCTTTTTCCTTCACACGATCTTCTCTGTCTTTGAACTTGTCCCGATCATAATCTCTCTCCCTTACCTTATCTTTGTTCTTATCTTTCTCACGCTCATCTTTATCTTCCTTCCTCCTTTCTCTGCTTGATACTCTATCTTTTTCTAAATCTTTAGCCTCTTTTTCTCTCTCTTTTAAAACATCGCTAGTCTTTGATCTTTCCCGGTCTTTACTTCTATGATCCTTTTCTTCTCTCCGGCTGCCCTTCTTCCTATCCCTACTACGATGTTTGCTTGACTCTCTTGATTTTTCCACCCCATTTTCTTCCAAATCATCATGTCCTCCCTCCCACTGCTCTCTAGTCGGAGAGTCATCTCGATCCCTTTCTTCAAAGCGCTCAGGCCTTGACTCAGACCATTCCATATCCATAGTTTTGATCTCTGAACAAATGCACACTGGTTATTACTATGCCAACAACAAGAATTGAATGGTTTACTTAAAATTGACAGAAATGGATGTGTGTGTGCATGCGCATTTAGAGATCCACTCACATGGTCGTAATAAAGAGAAAAAGTATGAGATAAAGAGAGAATAAACAGAACAATCTATAATAGGTTAATACAAGAGGTACTCAAGCACTGCTTTAACACCCTAAATATATCAAGCTTGAAAACAAGTGTAAGTTTTTTGGAGCCCAAGTTTGAAGCACATCTTAGTAAATTTTTTTAAAAAAATTGATCAAAATACACTATGCAACTCAGATTGGGGGTTCACAATTGCCAAATCATGAGTTCAAAATCATCTATTCTCTGTTCAAATGCAGAGAAAAACTGTCTGAGTGAAAAATAAAATAGCCCTAATTCAGACAATGTGCAATCCTGCTTCAAATCAGCTCTTTAAATACTAATTACATAAGGGGTTATTTCAAAAAGAGTGCACATGAATCGCAATCTAAAAAATATAATATAATATAAATTATCTGGGGAAAAAAAATCCCAAAATTAATCTAAAAGACTATAATGCTCCGTTAGGTTGCTGAAGAAATGATGGAAAACGAAACTAAACAAAATAAAAAAAAAATAATATTTTCAATTAATTAAGCACCGAGAAAAGGGGAAAACCCCACTCAACTAACCCTAACACAGATATTTGGCATGGTATGGTTGAGGTGAGTCTTAAACTGTTCGGAAACCAAACCAACATACAAATCAACACAGATCTTTTATTTTCATTTTATTTAGTTTTCTCAGTAACCAACCAGAGGGTAAAGACAAAAATTATCTTCAATCAAGCACAACAAGAAGCTCGGAGAAACCCTAAACATGTCGCTACAAAAATAAATGCCAAACAACAAACAGGGAGAGTGATAGAGGGATCAAATTTTTCAGAAACTGGTTGAAAACCTAATTAAGATTAACGCCACCAAGATATATATATACACATTCAGAGAGATAGAGAGATTCATACCTTGTGGTGAGTGCAAGCGCTTGAGACGAAGATGACGAGAGTGATGTATATATCGGGTCGAGCAATTGAGCGTGAAGCGTCCAGATCCTCGGCTTGGGTTGTAAGATACTTCTATTTGCTTCGATTTAGTGCCCGTTTGGATCGAAAAGCAAAAGCCAAATAAGCTGTTTTTTCCTATCAAAAGTTGTTTGTGCACCTATTTGGCAAACAAAAAAAAAAAAAAAAAAAAAGCTTAAAAAAAAAACAAAAAGAAAAAAAAGCTGTTTTTGTAAGAATCATCAATTGGGTGATTTTCCTTCTTGTGATTCTGCTTTTGATATCAAAAATTTTATAATACCAATATTGCCCTTACAAAAATAACTAAAACAATTTTATTTTCCTTCAAATCTCTCACACAATAACCTAACTCATCCGTTAGTTTTCTCATAAACCAACTTTTGGATCACTGTGATTTGTTGCAGGCAAGACAAATATTATAAATAATAAAAGAGAAGTAGAAGTAGAAGTCAGTTTGGAAACAGAAGCAGAAGTAGAAGAGAAACAGAATCTAGAGAACCAGAATCAGAAGTCAGTTGTATTTGAATATTCTATTTTAAAGTGCTTTTGGCACTAGAAGTGCTTTTACTGTCTGTTTAGATACCACATGAAGAAGTTGCTTTTAGTTATGAATTGACACAATTACCCTTGGCAATAAAATTTATTTATAATTATAAATAATATAAATATAACTATGAATATAAATAATCTTATTTATAATTATAATTAAATAATATAAATATAAAATTATAAATAATTAAGTTTATTTATTGTAAAACTATAAATAATAAAATAATAGATAATAGATAATATATATAAATATTAATATAAAAATTAATAATATTTTATCTTAAATATTAATATTAATATAAAGGAAAGTGTGAAGGTTTACAAATATTAATATAAAAGTGAGTTAATGGTGGGACATGGAAGGAATAAATTTTATTGGAGTTAATTGTTAAAGGGTAAGATGGGTATTTTTAAAAAAGTCAAGTAAAAGCTACTTGCGCTTCTTTGAGAATCACCACCAGAGGTGATTCTAAAAAAAGCCAAGAAAAACACTTAAAGTGCTTTTGCTAGGATTGCCAAACACTTACATGTAGTGCTTATTTGCCTCGAAAACTGTGAAAAGCTACTTCATCAACTTCTATTTCTTTAACCAAATGGGCACATAATACGAGCATCTAATCCAATTATCGATTTTTCAAAATACCTATCCCATCTACCCTATTGAGGAGTGGACCGCTAACTTGAACCCCAAATTATAATGATAAATAAGATTATTTAAATTATTTATTATTTATATCATTCATATTATTTATTAAATAATATTATTCGTATTATTTATTATTATAAATAAAATTATTTATAATTTTATTGTCAAGGGTAATTGTGTCAATTCATAATTAAAAACTTCTTCATATGATATCCAGACAGGCAGTAAAAACACCTCTAGTGCCAAAAGCACTTTAAAATACAGCCAAAAGCAACTGACTTATGCTTCTGTTTCTCTAGATTCGTTTGCTTATACAAGAAAGTACGAAGGAAGAAGATATTAACGTTAAAGAAAATGCTACACATTGCTCCTGGAGATAAATGTTATGAATTTTCACAACTACCCACTTGTGATTTTCCAAGACTACCCTCATTTATCACTTGCAGCAACATTTATAGTGATTCATTACATCGATGTATAGCATTACTCTAAGGTTAAAAACAATAAATAAATAGAAGAGCAATGCTATACATTGCTACAACGAATCATTACAAGTATCGCTACAAGAAGAAAATGATGGTAGTTTTGAAAAATCACTCATGGGTATTTTTTTAAATTCACGATCTTTCTTTCTTGTAGTGATATTTGTAGTGATACATTATAGTGATGCATATCATTTTCCTAAATAGAAACTTAGATGTGGGAGCAAAACGGTGTATATTTGTATAAAGAGCGATGCTACAAACATTGTGTTTTTTTTTTTCACTGCATTTTTTTTTTTTGTGTTTTCATTTTTATTTTAGGTTTTCACTGTATATTTCAGGTTTTCACTATGTTTTCATTGTATTTTTTAGGTTTTCACAATGAAAACACACACACACACACAAAATGTAGTGAAAACTTGAAAACTTGAAAAACACAGCGAAAATATAAAAAACACAGTAAAAACACAAAAAAAAAAAAAAAAAAACAGTAAAAAAAAAATAAAAACCAAAAAAAAAAACACAATAAAACCTTGAAAAACACAGTGAAAATACAGAAAACATAAAAAACACATAGTAAAAATGTTGGAGGAGGAGGAGGAGGAAGAATAAGAAAGAAGAACTTTAAATATATATATATATATATATATATATATATATATATATATATATATATATATATATATAAGGGTTGAGAGAAAATTTGTCTTTTTGGCAGAAAAGGATTTTCCGGTTAGAAAGGTGAGAAAAATACTTAAAAATAACTTAATAAGATTGGCGACGGATGAGTAAATCCCACGTTCGAACTCACCAAGTTGGGGGCCTCTCCTCCATTTTTTAGGAATGGTATGGGTGTCGTCCCAAAGAAAGCCCTATGAATCGAAATCTAAGGTTGCTGCCTTTCCCGTGCTTTAATCCGTTGAAGCTATGCTTCAGGCTTGCTAGTAAAGATATGAGAACGAGGGCATCTCAGGATTGACTCAAACTCCATTTCTATGCTATTAATCTGTTGTGCCCGATTCTTTGGGTGGTTCCATCCCATTGGCCTCACACCAATGAGATATAAGGCTAAGTAAAATTAAGTGAAGATGTGAGGGAGGAGATAGAAATGGAGGTGCAGAGCATGATATCCTAGAAGAGGAGAGGAGAGAGAGAGATAGAGACAGAGAGAGGTGCAGAGAGTGGTGACACAAGAAAGAAAAATGGAGGCGAAAGTGAATGTGATTTTTGGAAGATGAGAGAAAAAGACAGTGCCGCTTGTAATAATTGATGTACTGCAATAATAATTAATGCACTGCAATAACAATTAATGCACTGCCATTATGTGGCTGCCACGTACGATAGGAACTAGAAACTTGAACGAGAGAAACAGCATTTCTCTAATATAAAATCCTTTTAAAAAAGGGAACTATTAGAGATGCTAATATTAGGTGCACCTGATGGATTTATCTCTATCATGTATGTCATGTTTGTAAAAAATCATAATGATCCAACGGTTAGTTTACGAGAAAATTGAATGTGAAAAAACGATAACATTTTAAAGAACAAAAAAGTTACAGTTTTTCAAAATCACATTTTTCAAAAACCAACAGTTGGATAATTGTGATTTTTTACAGGTATGACATACATGATAGGGGTATCTAATCCAACAGTCAATTTTTCAAAATTTTCTCCACAAGTAGCTCTACAAGAGAGCACTTGATGCAAGATGCGTCACGTACACCTGATATTAGCAGCTCTACTTAACCCATAACCCCTTAGTGTAGGTATGTCGTACCCAAAAGTCATTGTTTAAAAATCAGTTTAATTATGATTAATACAAAAAAAAATTAGGATGTGACCGAATTTCGCTATTTTATTAATCCACCAAAATTAGTTTTCGGCTAAAAGGTGATTCTTAGCTTAAAATCCCAATTTTGATTTCAAAATCCATTCGTTTTTTATGTTTATGATAATTCTACATCAATGGAAAAAAATATAGGAAAACTTATATGTGGGTTTTTTAAAACCCATTTTCATTTTGATATGAAAAAAAGGTACCACCCTTTTTGGGATTTACGAAATAGGGACATTTTGTGGGTGTGAAATATGGGCATTCAGAGCTTAAGTTAATTTGTAGAATAAGTACATATACCTAACTCATATACATGTGCCAAACAAGTAAACATACCAAATAGGTAAATTTGTATATACCAAACAGATAAATTTATATACTAAACAGGTAAATTTAGATATAAACTGTAAGATATGCATATGATCTTATCTTCAAAAAATCACAAAAAAATAAAAAATAAATAAATAATTCTAACATTGATTTTCAATTAAAATCATCGCTATTTTCATTTAACGTGAACTTTGAAATTAGATGCAAATAGGACACTAATAATTCAAAATTTGAATTTAATCTAATATAAAAATTTTCCATACATAGTCCAATATAATTACAAAATCTAAATGGAAACAATAATAAACTTAATTTCATCAAATGAGGGCAAATCTGTCAATATAAAAAAAAAGGTTGACTTTAAAATATCATGGAAGGATCTTTGGGTATATCTTAGAGGGTTTTGGGCCTCTTGGTACATCATCTAGAATATAAGGGGGGTATCCGAATAATTTTCCCTAAAAAACAAAAAACAAAAAAAAAAGGGTGATTATATTCCCACCCTGAAAATTTGCTAGTGGCACACACCAATTAATGAAATTTTTTATTATTATTGTACCCATATGTAAAATTACTATTAACGGAAATATTAGATAAATAAATAAAAATTTAAAAATCATATTACTTATTTTGACCAGCCACCTTTTTCTCACGTTCATACTTTTTCCATAAACTCTACTCCCACAAACCTTTACATTTTTGTAACAACTTCCTAAAAACTCTAAAGTTAAAAAATGTTTGTTAATCAATGAACAATAAACTAGTTATGTTGGAGGATTCCGGTCCAACAACGAAAAATGTGCATTTTTTTTAAAATATGATTTACTTTTAAAAGTTTTTTTAAACTTTGGTTTGTGTTTTTGTTTGAACCTGTGATACTGAACATCACTAAATGTTCAAATAGGACTAATTGAACATCTTACTATGTTCAGTCACCCCAATCAAATATATAAATATGTTCAACATGGGTTATTGAACATTACAAAATGTTCATTAGACGTACACCAGTAGAATATCATCGTATGTTCAACAATTGTTAGCCAAATATATTAGAATATTTAGCATACCAAGTTGGATACTTTCCACGTTTATACCTTACAAACTTTTATACTCTCATAATCACTTCATAAATTTTTTAACCAAAAACAATATTTGTTGGTCAATGGATAATGATTTGGTCAACCCGTGATTTGTTTGGACCTGTAAAATCTAACACTAGTCAATGTTCATATAAGAGACTAATTAAATATCTCACTATGTTCAGTTCACGTTATTGAAAATATAGACACGTTCAACATGAGGTATTGAATATTGTGGAATTTATTAGCCACTAGTATAATATCATCATATGTGGGTGTAAGGAGTAATAAATATTCTAAGATTAATTAAGCTGGGATTGTTTTGGGTATTATGGAGGGTGTAGGTAGTAAATAATATATTTTAAAATTTTAGTTGTGGGCGTAGGTAGCGAGTGCCACTAGCAATTAATGTAGGTGGCAATAGAATCACCAAAAAAATGGCATGAGACGCGCTCTGTGATGCAAAAAGTAGGCCTTCCGTGCATTTTAATGGGCAATGAATTTTAGCGATTGGATCTTATTTCTTTTGACGTGGCACAATCTGGTAGCAACCCAGCCAATTACAAGTGTCTTAGAGCATCTCCAATGCAAATGCCAAATTTCAAATGCCAAAGCCA
>JAESVK010000138.1:6228309-6251284 GCA_017140935.1 Hamamelis virginiana | reverse complement strand
AAAAAAAAAAAAAAAAAAAAAAAAAAAAAAAAAAGAATAGAAAAAACAACAACTACAACGTGGTGGGGCGGGGTGAGTCCCCGTGGGATGGAAAAAATTGTCATCCCTAGTTCATAAATCCACCACTTAAAGAAAACTACAACAAACTCACCAAATACAAGAATCGAACTCATGTCCTCTTATTAAATGAGAGTTACGTTGACTTCACTTAATTGGTAACAAATAGTATTAGTGCGTTCCTATTCATTCAAATTTGAGACATTTTCAATAATAGTAAAAATATATGTCATCAGGTAAACAAACCATCCGGGTTAAGAGAGAGAGATGTTACTTGCATGGAATTGATGTTTACCTAGCTAGACACATGTCCTAATTAGAGAAGCCAACACATGTGCAGATGCAATGGCAAGCTAGACTCAGCCCCAAAAGAATTAGATCTTCTTCTGTTACCTGGTATGTGTAAAGTAGCAACACTGCGTCAATAATCGGCAGGCATTAATGGTAGGTAGTGTCTTACGCGATTGATGTGCGCAGGACTTTATCGTGAAGAATGAACAATTCGGATAGCTGGCTTGTAAAGATGATCTGGGCCCTTTCCATTATAGAGTACTGTTTGGAAGCACCCATTTCATGGCCAGCCCAATAAACCTTCAAAATCAGACCTGGTTCTAAATGGACCGCAATTTAAAGAGAAAAGTCGAATTGAAATGTTGATCTTTTCTAATTCAATTCTTTTTCTTGTTTTTTACGAAACATTTCTAATTCAATTCAGTCAACTTTTTCCAATTATTATTTTTCTCTAAATTGAAAATTAAGGACGGTAGGAAACTAGGAATATAAATGCTGGCCATATATCCTCGATCCTAAGAGCAATTCCAATGGTGAGTTCAAAATTGGATTCAAATCCTTTTTTTTTTTGAATTCAGATGCAACAAATCTTGCTCCAATGGTAGATTCAAAATTGAATCCAAATATATTAGATCCAAAAGACAAGTTTATCTGGATCCATTTTTTACAACTACACATGCATAGAAGCAACTCCAATGGTTGCGTTTATTTTTATTTGGATTCAAATTCATTTTTTGAATCTGCTACAGCAAAAATGCATAATCATTTGGATCCAAGTGCTTCAATGATGGTGGATTCCTTTTTTGGGATCTCTCTCTAACTACCTCTCTCTCTCTTCTCCCAAACCAAGTATAATTACATTTGTATGTGTTTTGGAGAAAAATGAATCCAGCTAAATTTGGATTCAAATTTGAATCAAATTTTAAATCCAATTTATTTTGAATCTACCATTGGAGTAGGATTTTTTGCATTTGGGTTCAAAAAATAAATCCGAATCCACTTTTGAACCAACCATTAGAGTTGCTCTAAAAATGCATAGAAATTTATACTCAGTTCGAGTGAAGAAAGAAGAGCTAAAAAATGGATCCGTCACTATTAGAGCATTTGGATCTAAATGGAAATGTATTTCACTGTAACATATCTGAAAAATGAACTTGAATCAAAAAATAAATAAATAATCCAACTATTAGAGTTGCTCTAGCGTCATAATGCAAATTTTTGTCGACCAACGGTGCATTAACTGTGCAATAACTATCATCACAAGGTGTGTTTCTGTACCCTGCTGCTGTGATCCATTGTAGTAGCCCAATCTGCAATAATGCCTCTCTTGTAGGTGAGGTGTAAAATATGATTGGTCATCATCATGATTCCTCAACCGTTCGATCACAACCATACATCATTGTCACGTTGGATATAATGACCGGCCATATATATATTGACTGACAATTTGATGATGCATCGTCATTCGTCACTCTAGTGTCCCGATCAACCTCTATGTGGATTGTTGAAGTATCCCCTCTACTGCTTTTAAAGCTGTGGTCCTTTGCGCCTAACAAACAATAGTTTCATCCCTAATGGTCTAACTTGGAGATCTTAAATCCGTGGACTGCACACACACACTCAGGCAGGCGCGAAGCCTCCTAAAAAATTACTTTTGAAGCTTAAAATTCTATTTGATCTATAAAGATGAATGTTAATCACTTTTAGATGACTTGAAGAATATAGAATAGTTAACCAAAGTTAGGCGTCCTTGCTTTTGTCACAATAACTTCTAATATAACAAGAGTTGGTTAAGGCATAACTCTCAAATATGTGAAAAATTATTTTCTAAAAGTGATTTTAGACAAAGCTAATACAAAATAGGCTTTTAGTGATTGTTAATGCTCTATCCCAATTCAAAAAATCGAAAAACACTTTTGTTCAATTAATTTTTTTTATTGTGTTAGTTTGAGCTATTTAGAAAAAATTACAATAATTTATAATTTATCGATATTTGATAAATCATATTTCAATTTAATATATTTATAATTGTCCTTTATGACATTCCATCTATCTTTTGAAAGCATTGGGTTAGAGTTAGAACTTTTAAAGGAAGGGAAAAATAATAAAAGACGATGGGTATGAAAGTAATAAAATATATGGACTAAAATGAATTTTAGGGGAGGCAAATTTTTTTTTTTTGGCCCAACTATAGAAGTTATGAATCCCCAAAAATTTTAATACTATCAAATGGGTGTCTATGCGCTTCCATGTACTGGAATCCAGTATCTCTCTCCTTAAAGAAAATACTTTCTATTAGGCCGTACAAGGCCATAATTGGCACACTGTAGGATTTAAACCTGGATCTCTTTCCAAAAGGTGAGGAAACTTGCCACTAGAGTACAAGATCAATGACACAGGTAAGATTTGAAACCCACTTCTTTCGCTTTATAGTGATCACAAGTTACCATTATGCCTGTACTAGTAAAAATCATTGAACTTGAGATAATTGTATATTGATTTTTTTTTCTTTTCCAGTTTGTAGAAGACTTAGTAGTGATTTCTGTGATCATTCCTAATCATAATCATAACCCTCTTTTTCCCCCCTTAATTTGAGAGTCGCAGTATCTAATCAATTATTTTTAAATACCATATGCTGCATCCATTGACTATATGTAGGCACTATCATTCTTTAAGTTCAAATCAAAAAGGTCTTTCTTTTCCTCTGCTAATCCAAAAGCCTTTATTGAACTTTTTATTCAATAATTTTAAAATTTTATTCTTATATATATATATATGTATATATATATATATAGTACCCCTCACACTGCACATGTTCAATTGCATGCCAACACGTAGAAATAAATAATGTTCTACTCATGAAAGAAAATTATAATGAGTACCAAGTGCCCTGTATTTTGAAGGGCATAAGCACAACTCAACTCAATTTAACAAAGCTCCGTCTAGTTGAAATTTTTAAAAATACTTTTGTATTTTTTTTTATTTTTTTTTAAATAATAATAAAAATATTTGATTTCAACAAACAATTTAAATTATTTTTTGTTTTTTGTTTTTCATTTTTTATTTTTTATTTTTTCCAAATTAGCGGTGTATATTTTTTAGTGAAAAAAAAGTAAAAAAATCAAAATGTAAGGTTTGATTTTTTTTTTTTTTAAATCAAATATCACTAGTTTTAAAAAAGCAAAAAAATAGTTATTTAATTGAAAAATGATCAGTAGCGAACCAATCCACACAATCATAATTATCCATCACTAGCTCGTAATGTGCATACATTGTAGCATGCACATCACGATGTACATCACGAATAGCTGGCCCATACGATCATAGCCGTCCATTACTAACATGTGATGTACACATACCTATCCGCAGAGGAGGAACCAGTAGTAAAATTTAGGAGGAGCAAGCCCCTTACCAATATTTTCCCAAAGTCTAAGGGGGCCAAGCCCCTTACCAAGCTTTTCCCATCGTGCACATATCATATGTTGTATATATATATTAAGGAAAGTCCAAAAAGCTGGGGGGCCATGGCCCCCCTTGGCTATGTTTTTGTTCCGCTCCTGCCTATCCGTATACATCATGAATGATTGTGGTGGATGCAACTGATATATAATTTTCATATTTAGCTTTATCTATACGGTTTTATCAATTTTCTTGAATTAAACCTACAAGCTTTAGGCATGTTTATGTTCGAGCTGACCTAGCACTCCAAATTATATTAGATATTTTCAAAAAATTCATGAAATGAAAATATTTTTACCCAAGTCATCATATATTAGAATATCTTCAGAACCAAAGAAATTCAATTTTCTATTGATTATTAATTTATTATAATAATTCCTGTATTTTTTTTTTTAATAATTTATGTTTACCCGCCAAATCATTTCTATATTATTCTTCAATCGTTTCCACTTTCCATTCACCCGCCGAATCATTTCACCAATAAAAGAGGGGCCCGGGTCCAAAAACAATGACCTTCATATTTGTCTGGTTAGCAAGTCAAATCTATTTGGTAGTTTGAAGAAACGACGAGCAACCCCAGCGTTGCAACTGGTCCATTGTACCCTTTATCCATAAAAGGGTCTGACACATGGTTTAATTAGTTTGTCGAGTGAAAAGTAAGGGTAGTTTAGTAAACCCGTTCAATCCGTGAACATGTCGGCCAATTAAAATATAAGATCTTTGCAGACAGATGGAGAGAGAGAGAGAGTGTGGGATAGGGTGTGAGAAAGAAGCAGGATTGGGTGTGGCAGACTTTCGGTCTAAGTTCGGATTAGCTGCTGATATTAAATAATCAGTATGTGTTGATATCTCGTTAATGTGCCATATATATTATCAAAATGCACAATTTATGATTATGGATCCTCTCTTTTGCTAATCTATATAAGTGTACAATCATGCATTTTGGAGATGAACATCTCTACAACATCAGCAAATGCTGATTTTTTAAAATATCAACACCAAAAACGGATTCCTCTCTGGTTATCAAATGTTCTGCCATACTCACCCAATTAGTTCAATGTTTGCCCCAAAGATTTGGCTACGTGGCGTGTGAATATTGGTTGAATTCTTATGGAGGTGAACCCAGTTTGAACACCGGATAAAAGCTCAGCGTAGATAAAGTAGTCGTAACAAAAAACGATAATTTCGTTTGATTAAGGGGAATGGGCCCTAACATGCAAAGCTAACTACAGTTAACTACTTAACTCTAGTTCCGAAATTCCGATTTTACCCTTCAGTTTTGTTCGCCTATTAGACTGATCACGATTCATGTCTTCACAAAACGAGACCGAAAAACACCTCTCATTCGCCGGACTTTCGAGTTTCTGAATTTCGCCCCCCACCGGAATCAGACGACGCAATGTTTACGGCCAATATTGAAGCGACTGCGAGGCAACGCGCCGTCAATGTGTCGCCGGAGAGGGTTGTTGTTGCCGTTAAAGCGGAGAAGGTGATCTCCAAGACTGCATTAGCGTGGGCTCTCACTCATGTCGTTCGTCCCGGCGACTGCATAACGTTGCTCGCTGTATTTTCCGGTGAAAAAGCGGGTAATCGCGTAATTTGACAGTAGATTACAATTTTGCTTCTTTTTACTAATTATGAATCAAGAAATATCTGTTGAATGTCTGTTTATTTTGGTAATTGTTGATTAAGATATGTAATTTTTGTTACAGGTCGGAGATTATGGAATTTCTCAAGATTGACCGGAGATCGTTGGAATAGTCACCGGGAAATGTTAACGGACCGGATATGTCGGATCTCTGAATCTTGTTCTCAGATGGTTCTTCAATTTCACGACCATATCGAGGTGACTTCACAATTACCGAATTGCCACTTGCTGTCCTTTTCTTTTTTACTTTTTATAAAGTTGCTCTTTATTCACTCTTTTTAGTTTTTACGAAGGATTTTTGCCATGAAACGACGTAGTATGGTTGATTTGCCATTGACAAAACGAATTGGTTTTGTTGTTGTTATAGAGCGGATGTTGCCCGGCAATATCAATTTGTAAGCAATTGTAAATATTTATCACTTATATATTTAAGCATTCACTACCAATTAAACACAATGCTCCCACTTCCCCATGCATTGGGAGTGGGGAATTAGTTGCGGATCTGGGTGAGAAAGCAATGAATTAATAATAACCTTATTGCACGGAATGATTGAGCAATCGAAGAGAACTGTGTTATGGTTTTGTAAGATGCAACTGTGCAGTAGCCTGATAGGTACAAACTACAAAGCATATTTTATTTCGAGAAAATATTAGTCTCGCTGTCACTTTTACCATTTTCCATCAACTTTCTATGTGGTAGATGGCGTGATAGTGTCATGTGAGTACCTATATGTTGGTTGCACTAACATGGCAGGTGAGTAATTGATAAGAGATGGTAAAATTGGTGGTGGATTCAACAACATTCTTTGTTTCTATTCCACATAAGTCCTGTATATTAATGTGATTTGGTAAGTACGGAGTACTACTTATCATTGGTGAACTGATGAGTATGCCCTTTGGTATGCGTGAATTGTGATATTAAAATTTTGTTTTTCTTTTGCTTCGCAAGTAATAAAAGAATTCAAAATGTATAGAATCCCCCCTTTTTATAGATGGTAAAGTTTTGAATCTCTGATCTTGCCTTTAAGGGGAGAGATACCAACCAAACTTTAAGGCTATTACTCCTATTAGTCATCCTCCAAAACCCCCCCTCCCTCTCTAAAAAAAAAAACTAAAAAAAAAAGAGCTTATTATTCTTCTTTATTTCAAAATATTCAATAAGAGATTAATGATTCAAACGTTGCTCATAGTAATTTGTTTATTGTAGGTTAAGGTGAGGATTAAGGTGGTGTCAGGCAAACCTGGAGGTACAGTGGCGGCTGAAGCAAAGAGCAATGCAGCCAACTGGGTCATACTGGACAAGTAATTAAACATAAAAGTATTGTTTCTTGTTTCTATTCTATTAATTTGGTTGGTTGGTCTTCAATTCCTTTTCTAACCTTTTGATAGCATCCATATGGACAAGGTTACAGATATGTTGATTGCGATTATTATATATAGCATGTTTATTTTTATAGATTATATATTTGTAGTAAAGCTGTCTTTGTATTCTTTTTTGTTATCTTTAATGATTGGATATTAATTTATAATGTGTTTCTGGAATATGTTTATATGTAACATGAATTTGGTGTGCATCTGTGTTTGTTTTCTTGCAAAGATACAGAAAATGAATAATAATTTTTCTCTAGTCTGAACCATGCCTGCCAACATTCCCAAAACAGTTCACAATGACAAGGTTTGAGTGGACCATATATAACAGGGTCATATCCAGAATCCAACAGCAAATGAAACAGGCAGAGTTTTTGGTTTGGCTGCTAGACCTGATCACTGATCAGGCATAAACCAATGAAATTTAGTATATTCAATTCTTTAAAACAATTTTAACCTTTTTAATGAAATATTAGCGTGGGAAACTGGTTTCAGTTAACCTCAATTCAGGTTGTTGTTTTCTTACCCAATTATAATTGGAGGGGGATGCTGGTTTGTGCACTTTTGGATCTGACTCAACTTCGGCCTGACCCATTACCAACTTTATTTCCAAGCCACTTCATAGGTGATATGGATTTCTATACAAGTCTTGCTTGTTTACGTATTGCTTAGTAGTGGCCAGGTGCAAATCATGGCATTTTAGTCAGACAGCTACTGCTTACCCCCAAAAAAAAAGTCAGACAGCTACCCATATGAGACTTTGGTGTCTATTTTATTATGAAATCTTCACATACTGGCTCAGCAAAAGCCTTCCCATGTGGATGTCATTCTAATATGTATACTCTATACAGTCACTATCCTATTCTTGTTGGTCTTGGATTAGGTGCTTGACGGGTATGAATTGCATATTTGCATTGTTTTCCGCTACACATATATCTCCAGATGTAGTTACAATTTACAAATTAATGAACCATGTGAATTGTTGTGTTTGGGTTGTAGTTCTTACCTTAATGTGTTGCCATAAACCTTTAGCATGTTCCTTTCTACATGATCAGAAATGTTTAAAAATGTACTTAACTGCCATGGTTCGGTTCTGCTGAAACAGAAAATTAAAGCAGGAACAGAAGCATTGCATGGAGGAACTCCGCTGCAACATTGTAGTGATGAAGGGTTCTCAACCCAAAGTCCTTAGACTCAATTTAGGATGCTCGAATGAACTCCAAACCCCATTCTTTTCTGCTGCTTCTTCTCCTGGTTCAGATGTTGGAAATTTGCAAGGCCACAGAATGAAGCACTCTACTCCAGTGAGCAGCCCTGAAGAACCAAGTACTTCCTACACAAGAACCACAGGCGAAGTTTCACTATCAAGTCCTGACACAGTGACTTCACTTTTCCTTGTCTACGAAGAAAATCCTCTTTTTGAAGGACTAATCAAAGGCAAGTATACACCAATTAGTGACAGAAAAGACTTGGATGACCCACTTAGAGCAGTCGATGTAGATGGGAAAAGGGTGATAACTCTCTCAAAAGCTCCAACATCATTGGTACCTAGTAACCGTGAGAGTGTATTTTGGATTCACCAAAACCACATTGTTGATGACAAGGCCCCAGTAAGCAGAACCTACAGAAATACTCACAAAATCAAATCTCCAGCTTCGAGAACTCTTCATGATAAATTTGTCCAGTTTGATCAAGACACAAGGACTGGAGGACTTGGGCTCAACCAAACCTACCAGAGAGACTATATTGCTAACTCGAGTATCAGAGATGCTGTCTCTTTAGGGAGACCTTCCTCAACCCCGCCTCCTTTATGCTCACTATGTCAACACAAGGCACCAGTTTTTGGAAAACCTCCAAGACGGTTCACTTATGAAGAGCTAGAGGAAGCCACAGACGGTTTCTCAGATATGAACTTCTTATCAGAAGGTGGGTTTGGTTTGGTTCACAGGGGAGTGTTGAGAGACGGCCAGGTGGTTGCAGTGAAGCAATTAAAATTTGCTGGGCCTCGAGGGGATGCTGATTTCTGCAGGGAAGTGCAGGTCTTGAGCTGTGCACAACACAGGAATGTTGTGTTGCTACTTGGGTTTTGCATTGAGAGCAAGAAGAGAGTATTGGTCTATGAGTACATTTGCAACGGCTCCTTGGACTTCCATTTACACAGTATTCTCTGTTTCCTTTATATCTTTCCATAGTACATCTGGTTTATGAGTACAAATGCTCCACTCTCTGCTTGTGTTCAAATGTTCTTTGCAGTTAATATTTGCAGCTTCTTAATAAGGCTCAGTACTTGACCTCTGATTGCACTTATACTTGAATGATTGACAGGAAACGAGGGAAGACCTCTAGATTGGAACTCACGGCTAAAGATTGCAATCGGGACAGCACGAGGCTTGCGATACCTTCATGAAGATTGTAGAGTGGGTTGTATAGTACACAGAGACATGCGGCCAAATAATATCCTCCTAACACATGATTTTGAACCTCTGGTACTTTGAATTAACCCATGGCTTTTTCCTATTAGAATGACTTAAACTGACATTTAATTTATTAAGAGCATATAAACTTCAAATGGACAAATATGTCCTGGTTTGAATGGTGGCTCCGAGATTACATGCCTTTCTGCTCTTATTGGAACAAGAAAATTATTCCGTACTCTATTAAGAGTCTATCCATATAGGTGAATTCTCCTAACAATTACCCATGAGTTTAATCATTGGCCAATAAGAATGTTTCTCTTAACCGGGCATATTTTCTTGTTTTTGAGGACCAAATCAACATGTTTTCCAAGTGTGTTCTTAGATGTTTAGATGAGAAGAATGGGTGGTCAATTATACTGTGACAATTCCTCGGAATTGTAAAATAAATTGTGCTACTATTAGTTATCAGGTTAATATTAACAAAATTTATATCAGTGGTTCTGATCATTTTGTTTTTCAATTAGGTTGGTGATTTTGGGCTTGCTCGGTGGCATTCTGAATGGGATATTAATACTGAGGAGCAGATCATTGGAACTTCAGGGTACTCATTAATCTTCCTGTTTCCTACATTGCCTGTCATGTCAAAATATTTTCAATCTATTATGAACTACTATTGTCTTCATCAACCGATTTTTCAATGATATTAACCTGAAAAACTGATCAAAAAGATGTTTGAAAGCTATGGCCTCAAATCACAAGTGCTCGATAGTATTTGCATAAAAGACAGATATGAGGATGTTGTTATAACCTAATTAAGCTCGTTCTGTCTAAATCCAGGTATCTTGCACCTGAGTACATTGAAGGTGGAAAAATTACACAGAAAGTTGATGTATATGCATTTGGAGTGGTATTGTTAGAGCTAATGACAGGTCAAAAAATTAATGGGTCGCAATTTTACAAGGGAGAGCATTTTTTATCTGAATGGCTCTACCCTCCAGCTGCATTAGAACCGAGCCATATCTTAGCTAGAATCTATCAATTACTGGATCCATTCTTGGCATCTGACCAACTCCACGACTTCCCACATCAACTACAGGCAATGGGTCGTGCTGCTTCCTTGTGTCTACGTCAAGATCCTGATTGTAGACCTCCCATGTCGAAGGTTTCTTACCTAACCCTCGAAATTCCTCTTAATTTTCCATTCATAATATTGGAACATTATTTCACAGACTAATGATTTTAGGTTTCTTTTAGGCACTTTCAATATATATATATATATATACACACACACATATATTAATTAATGAGAGGCAGAGATTCCATGAACTGAAAACATTTTCATTTCTTGTGTTGAAATGATTAGGTCCTTAGAATACTGGAAGGAGGAGATACGATGATGCCTCTGGGTTTGGACTTGAACTCGGTGGGTAGTAGAAGTGGGCATATGCAAGGTCTGAGCTCATATACACAACTTGAATCAAGGAGGCGCCATTCTCGTAGGCTTTCACATTGAGAATTGATTTTTCTGTTTTTGGTTAGGAGAGAAGTCTTGTATTACGTGATTTTTCTGTTGCTTTGCCACATTTGCCTTTGGATCACACGAATTCTTCACTTTTGACATTAGTGTTTAATGATCATTAGAGTCATTTTTTAATTTGTGATTTAATTAATGCCTTCAATTCTTGCACCAAAGTGCGTGAAGAAAACTAAGCTAACATTTAAGACCGGCAGCTCAACAAAGTTGCCCACCAAAGATTCAAAGTATCTTCATGACCAACAAACAAACCCAACTCTTCTTTCACAATTAGCCAATGACCCATTTCATTCCACACCATTCATCCTTACAACTACATGAATAAACAATTTTTATAAAATAAACATAAACATAAACAATTCCAAATACTCTCCCTCTCTCAATTTTTAGGCAAACTTCAAATGCTCTTTACAACACCCCCAACTGTCAATCCCAAAGGTATGCATTCCCTTCATTACACGTGTCACCCAATTATAAGTTTATTTTAAATTTCTGTCCACTGATCATGGATACACGTCGCAAGATCCAGATTACTTGAGTTCATATCAGAATTTTAGCTCTAGCTTAGGCCCTTAATCAATTATACATAAATATAAATATATATTTTAAACGTTACGACCTCCTGCTTTGGCTTGATCTGCCCTGAGAGGTAAAGCTATGATTCGATTGTTCCGACGCCCACGAACTGTCCCCTTCAGAAGGAAGCTGCTGTTGCATCGCAGCCATCTGATTGACATCAACGGCTTGCTCAGACACGCTCCAAACTTTGACCGACTTATCAAGACTCCCACTGTACACGATCCACCGTTGATCACTCTCAGTTGTAGATTCCTTATCTTCCTCAGCCGTCAAACACTTAACGGGCCCAGTATGGCCCGTCAACACAGACAGACACGTGTGAACAAGGCCATTCCTTCGCCACACGCATATAGTCTTATCAGCAGAGCCGGTGAACACCAGATTCCCTGCAGCCGCGAGGCAGAGAACCGCAAGCTTGTGGCCTCTAAGGACCCCACCGTGAGATAACTGCTTGCCACGTTCCCAAAAGTTGACCAGTCCATCAGAGGACCCACCGTACACAATCGAACCGGACTGGTTAACAGCTAACGCAGTAACCGCACACTCTTGCTTCAGTAAAGTTTGTGCAGCGCTATGCTTTGTTCCTTTCCCGTGAACCTCTCTTCGCCAAACCTTAACCGTGCCGTCAGCGGAGCCGGTGAAGACCAGGCCTTCAGTGCTGGCGACGACGGAGTTAACGGCGTCGTCGTGAGCGTTAATCGATTCGAGACATTTAGAGTCTGAAATTCGCCATACTTTTAGGGTTCTGTCCCATGAAGCAGAGTACAAGAGGCCTTGATCTTGGTTGAGGCTCAAACAAGAGATAGCATCAGAGTGCTTGATCCAGAGTGCACTGCGACGACGTCGTACTTCGACGTAATTACTGGGTTTGATTGAGCATTTGAATATGTCTTTCAGAGTTGGTAGAGTTCCGGCACGTTTATGAATGCCGGGAGTTTTCGGAGAGACTTTCCAGACTCGGACTTTACCGTCTTGGTGACCGGTGAAAATCTTTTCGCCGGAGATTACAATTGCTTTAACCAATCCACTACGCGATTTGAATCCAGAGAATTCTTTGAGATTCTTCCATACACGAATGTTCTTGCTATCGGAGCCGGTGTATAAGAGATCGCCCGTTGCAGCTAATGAGTATATGTGACCTTCTTCACGAATAAGCGATCCGATGAGACCGTTCTGAGGAAGATTCTCTTCGTAGCGAGACCATGGAGATTTGGAAAACGGCGTAGTTTGGTTCCACGGCGACATGGTCATCGGAGAACCGTCGCCGCTCAACCGAGGTTGGTCGTATAACCCTGCGCTAGCAGCAGAGAAACTGCTATTACGAATTGAGAAATCTTCTTCGTTTCTTTTTGAGGACATGCTTGGATCCGAATACATGACATTGCCATGTTTGGGTCTCGGTATACTGTTCGTTTCCGCAAAAATTGGGTTGCCGTTTTCGTCTCTGGGACGAATCCTTTCATCAAACACAGACCGCATTGAATCCTGAAACTCAAGAACAGGGGAAGAACCCAAGAGAAAAATTACAGTAGCAGAGGCCAAAGGTTGAAGATGAAGGAGGAGAGAGAGAGAGAGAGAGAGAGAGAGAGAGAATATGAAAGAAGTAAAGGCGGGAGACGAGAGAAGAGAGAGTATATATAAATAGTAGAGAAATGAACCGTAGTGAAGATATGGGTTGTGAGATGGTGACACGTGTGAGGAAGAAACATAATCGTTGCGTGGAGAGAGATTTTTGGGTGCGGGGAATCTGGCAGGACAGTAAAAATGAAGTGTTTGTTAGTTTTATTTGTTGGGTTGGCCGTTAAGGTTTCTATGGTTGTTGGTTTAATTGCTATTTGGGGATAATTTTCGGTTGCATATGAAAAGGCTAAGCAAAGGAATTACAGCGCGTGGATCAAACGTTCCAATTGTAGAGTGCCAGGTCCATTCACCTTCTGAATTTTTAATTTTACATTTATTCTTATATACTTCTTGGTGCATGGAAGGGCTTTTTCGTTCTTTTTGGACCCACATTTTGATGTGACTTCAAATAATAAAAATTTTAAGTTTAGCTCTAGAGGTGGCGTGGCATATAGCCAGAGGCTCGATCATCCGATTAGGTTTTTTTTTTTAATAATTTTATATCATCAAACACTTAGATCCGAAATTAAAAATCACCCTAACATATCGTGATTTGAGTGATTTGTGAAAAAGAGAAACAAATTGAAATGATAGATCTCGTCACCCAAAGCAAGACATATCATTGTGATTTTTAATTTAGGGTTAAAAACCCATTATTTAATTTAGGGCAGCAAGTTGGAGCAATGCACACATTCTCTCTTATGTGATACAAATTTGAAGGATCCTACATGACTGTATAAAATGTTAAAAACTTTAAAGAGTTTTATCTTTTAGAGAGAGAGAGAGAGAGAGAGAGAGAGAGAGAGAGAATGAGGATGGCTACTGGCCCTGGCCCTCTGGTTCTATGATGACCTCAATTCAACTTTTTCCTTATAAAGAAAGTTTACAGACATGAAATTCTATTTTCATTCAGGCAGTACACCCTACCTTGTTAATGAAAAGGACATTTATTTTATGACAGTACTGTTGGCAGAAATTAGACAAATTAAATTATTCCACAGGTGAAAAGGAGGCAGGAATAAAGCTACACTACAAATTGAATGAAGCAATGTCAAAATAACTTGAGCACTTACTTTGGCAATTCTAGTTAAAAGACATTTACAAAAATGAATATTACGTTATTAAGAAGAAATTATGATAGAGTAACAAATTCCTTTTTATAAGAAAAGACCAAATAATATTTAATAGAATAATGCAATGCACTACTATAAAATATACTAAAATATAGCTATAAAAAGGGAATGGAGATAGTTTGGAAATCTTTTTTTTTTTTTTTTTTTTTTTTTTTGGGGGGGGGGGATGGCCATTGGGCTAATGAGTTACACAACAAGCTATAGATAGTCTTCTCATTTCCCTTAAACCCTTCCTTCCCTGATGAAAGAAAGGCAAAATTCGAATCCAGATCTCTTGTACAATCTCCAAGAGACTTTACCAACTAAACTAGTTGGCATCGAACATAGTTTTAGAAATTCACGACATTTTCTTCTTTGTAGTGATACTCTACAGCGAAGCATAGTATTTTATATTCAAGTTGAGACACCCCTTGCAGTAAAATATGGACTTTTTCTCAATAATAGCATACAAATTCTATTGATTTATTTTTTTTCCAAGGCCTGCAGTACGTGTTCATATTCTATTTGATATTCGAGATGTTAAACAACTCTTCTAAGGTAGTCTGGAGCATGCTCTGTAAACTATAGTGGTCCAATTATTAAACAAGCATCGGTTATCACATCTGATGGATATTGCCACTCTTTCTTTCCTTCCATCTCTTCTTTCCTTTCTTTCTGCAGTGGATATATAATTGAAAACACCTTAAACGTCGCCACCCTGTACCCAAATTACAACGGCATTAACCCTCACCCCATAAATAAGATTCTTAGGAAGCAAGTGGGAAAGAAGAGGAAAATAAATTAAATTAAATTTTAATTAAACTTCAATGATCCAATGCCAAAAATAATATTAATTTAAGAATAACAGCATTAACAGCAAACCTTATAATCTTAATTGTGTTGCTTTTTTGTAAAGACAAAAAAAAATAGGAATCCAAAGCTTAGGCCATATTTAGCTATGAACTCTGAAAATGGTTTTGGGTTTTTCAGAGTTCAAAAGACTTGGGGCCTGTTTACTTCGTGAAAATTTTCGCAATTTTCATTTTCATTTTCAATAAAAACATAAAACAGTTTAAAAAACGCGTTTACTTATAAAAAAATGAAAACTATTTTCAAGAAAATGAATTCAGTTTTTAAGAAAATATGAAAACATCAAAAAGACGTTTTTAGTATTTTCACGAAAACTGAAAACAAGAATTATATCGTGGCAATGCTTATAAACATAGAAAAAAAAATATGTAGACCAACTGTAAAACTAAAAAATAAAAATAATAAAACATATAGAGATAATATATAGTTTTAATAAATGCATTTACACCATTTTTAGATTTTGAAAACAGTTTTAATTTTTGCAAAATAAACACATTTTCTAAATTTTGAAAACTGAAAAATGAAAACTGTTTTTAAAAATTTTTCACAGAAAATAAAAATTGTAAAAAATTTTCACGAAGTAAACAGGGTCTTATTTTTTATTTTCAGTATCTTCAAAGAATAAGTTAGCCAAATATTCCATTCAGGTTGTTCCTTATTTTATTTTTTTTCCTTAATCTGGATACAAAAAGCTAATAATTTAATTAATATGTATTGTACTTTGTTTTGTATTCTTTAAAAAAAAAAAAATCTAGTAACAAAATTTTGTTCTCAGAATACACTGGAAAGGTGGTCCAATCTCTCTTTTTTTTAATTAAAAAAAAAACAGAGAGAGAGAGAGAGAGAGAGAGCGAGAGAAAGGATTGATTAAAAAAAATTAATGTACATATTCAAATTGGAAAAATTGAGTCTAAAATGGACCCGATCAAGATGAATTTGGATTCTCTGCTTGTATTTGTATGCGCATGGGTGATGAGTTATGATCTGAATCATCTATTTTTTCAATAAATTTTAATAATCCACAAAAAATCTCCTCTACATTTTTAATTTTAATAATACACAAAAGAATTCGATGATCACACATTGCCTAAACACACACACCAACAAAAACATAAATAGAGAATACAGATTCGAACAGGAGCACTAAAATTGCTTTGGATTTTGCTATAAATGCAAACCGATAAGGAGCCAAGGGTCTGAGAGCGACCGCCACGTACGAAGGTGACACGTAAGACTACAAGATTCGAGACATACTTTGGAACTGCCACGTGTCAAAACCTGTAAGGGTAGCTTGGTTGATTAGTACTTTGTAGTATGTTTCTGCCACCTTGAAGTCTGGAAGGGTATATTTATGTAGGATCTGGAACACTGTTCGTGCATGGACACGTGTCGATTACTAAGTAAAAGATGTACGTTCGTGTTCGCATGACGCTAAAAAGCACAACTGCCTGATGTTGTGCGTCTTTCTACAGTGCCCCATGTTGTCAATCATGCAGGAGAAGGAAGCAAACACTCACCTTTCAGTCCTAAATTAAGGACCCCTTTGGGACCTTTGAAAATGCCCTACCTATCCTCCTTCCTTCCTTTCCTTTCCTTTCCTGTCCTTTGTGCCTTTCTTGTTGCATTTTTTTCTTTTTTCCTTTTTAAACAAAGAACTTCGTGTGAATTATATGTCATTGTTGGATCTTACATGATTCATGTGAACTTCATCAATCTCTTATGAGAGTGAGAGAGAGAAATCATAGCACTCTACTTTAATTATTTTGTTCTCATCGCACTAAGCAAACGAGTAGGGGCGGAGCTAGGATTTTGTTTTTAAAGGTGCCAAAATTTAAAAATGAAAATTTTAAAAATTAGGCATGGAAAATATATTATATTAAGATTTAAGACTAAGTTTTCTCTAGAAAAATAAAATCAGTATTTTTTTGGTATAATAAAAACAAATATCTATTTAGGTTTAATAAAATATAGACAAAATATATTATGTATAGAATTGTTTTAAATTTAAGGTTGGGTGTAGGGGGTGCCATCTTAATTTCTAAGGCATACAATATATAAAAATAATAAAAATTTTAAAATAATATATAAACTATATAATAAGTTTTCCAAAAGCCAAGGGGTGCCATGGCCGCCCTTAGGCAATATGTGGCTCCGCCACTGCAAACTAGGGGTCGAGCCATATTCACTTTCAGGAGACAGCTATCCCTTCCGGAAAAAAAAAAAAAAAAAAAAGAAAAAAAAATCATTTAACTTTCTATATAGGTCATATAAGAAGGTTACTTAACACAACTTTGTGTAATGTTATTCTTGTAATAAACTCCCTAATCGGCCATATATTAATATTATTATCCCCTAATTCTTATAGTTCTGTTCTCTCTTTCTTCACTTTTTCACTTTTTTTAGTTCTTGCCCGGCCTTCTCTAAAACTAAATTTCTAATTTCGCCACTGACACAAAAAATATCATAATTAACGTACATATATGCGTGCAACATAAATTTCAATTTTCAACAATTCGCCCTTAATGTTAGGAAAGGCTTTGTTCATTATTAAGATCATAGATCATGAGCAAATCTCATCGCAAACAACTTGGATAATAAATATATATTAGCTAGTAGAGTTAGTGTGGTTAGTTGCTAGTGGGGAGGTGAATATTAACAAAATTCTCATCCATAAGGAATGGAACTCAAGACCTCATCCCATATGAACTACTGAATCAAACAATGTTTATTCAGTTTTTTTATTTTTTAAGAAAAGGTTTGGTAAGGTGGGTCTTAAATGAAAATATAATACGTTCATTAAATGGTCAAAATAGGGGCAGAACCAACGCTAGGTGAAGACTGGCACCATTGATTTAACAATAAAATTGAAAGAACAAATTATAATTAATATTTTGGAAAGAGATTGAGTCAATTGTCAAAAAAAAGAGAAAAAAAAAAAGAGTACATTAGAGAAAATGTGAAAGAAAGAGAGGAAATATATATATATATATATATATATATATATATATATATATATGTGTGTGTGTGTGTGTGTGTGTGCGCGCGCGCGCGCGCGCGCCACTAGGAGAGGTATTTTTGAAAAATCGACCGTTAGATTGAATAATTTTTATATGTATGTCATCTCTCCCAAAAATCACAGTGATCCAACGGTTGGTTTTTAAAATACAGATATTTAAACAATTTTGACAGCATACAACGGTAAATACTGTTAAAGCGTTTCACGGAATGTATTTTGAAAACCGATTATCGGATCACTATAATTTTTGGCAGATATAACATTAATAAGAAGATTATTTAATCCAAACAGTCAATTTTTCAAATTATCATTCAAATGACTTAAAAGAAGGGACGTCCTTACGATAAATTATAAATTTATAAAGAGAATAACTTTTCTTTTTTTGGACAGTTGAAACTCTTCTTCAATGAAAAATTACAAAATTTATGATTATTATTGAATGGGTGACACTCCTATACTCCTATAGAAATCTTATTGTATGAATTAAAAAAAAAAAAACCTCTCCTTCATTGAAGGCAAGACATGTTCTTCTGCCTGGACCCCACAGCAACGGTCCATACGTCACATTGAAATGAACCAAAAAAATGGAAAGTTACCGAAAATGTCGTAAAATTAACAAACAGACACTAACATATTACATATATTGGTGGGTAACACTTTACCGATATGGGTTGACAAGATTTTAAAAATTATTTTGTAAATGGCTTTTTAAGGTAATCAATTAATGATCGTTTGTCGGAATAAGAATGTTTTAGAGGGGACTCTTAGGAATCATTTACGGAAATATTAATATCATGTAAGAGAGGAAAAGTTCCGTCGGACCTCCAATTGAAAGAGGTCACCTAGCTCTGTGTTCGGATTTGCTGGTGAGCAGCAGTTTGCTCACCAAGTGGTGAGCAGCCGGTGAGATCGCGACACGTCAGCGAATGCCCAAATCCAAGGGCCCAAGCTCGAAACGCGCATGGCAGCAGTCGTTTTGGCCCAAACGGCTTCCTCTTTAACGCAGTTAACCCCGTTAGCTTACTGTTGGTCACTTTTTTTGCCAAAAAATTTTCCCGCCAACTTCTCTCTCCTCCCACCCCAAGTGTACCCTCGTCAGGACCCAAATGTCCTCTCTCTCTCTCTCTCTCTCTATCCACACGAACCAAAATTTCTTCTCTCTCTCTATCCTCACGACCCAAAATTTCTTCTATCTCTCTCCTCTTTGACCCTAAGTACATCTCTTCCTCTCATCAAAGCATCATTGATACAGTGCAGTGCAAGGTTTTGATCACAATATATACAATATACACAACTCTTCATTGCAAGATTTTGATATTATACGCAACCATATTATTTATCTCTCATCAAAATCACAACTCTTCATTGCAAGATTTGGATCTACACAGCTGAACATCTCAAGATCTCCATCAATCTCCCTCATACCTGCCACTCCAGGTAAGCCATTGGTTTATGATAATTATATATATGTGAAAAATATATATTTTGATGAGATCTATATGCAAACGAGGGTGATATTTAGTAAATTATATTTATGAGGTATTGAGAAATTGAAAAAAAATATATAGAAAGAATGAACATATGACAGAAGAAAAACGAGGGTTTTTTTAAAAAAAGACCCAAGATCAATCACAGGGATTGTAGGATTGGCTATTGAAATAGTCGACTGTTACCATTTATTTAGTCGACTATAACAGGATTGGTTTAGAAAATTATATGTTTTTCAAGTGGTGAGTTCTCAGTAAAAAAATTATTCTCAAATGACACCATAAGTAGTTGGGATATAATTCCTCGTTGATTTAAAGTAAATATTGCTACGGGAGCAGTTATTGCAACCCCTTCAAATGTTAAGCAGACCCCATTACTAACTATTTCCCAACTTCAAGTTACTAAACCCCAATTAATTTCCTAAAATACCCCTAATCCCATTTCAACATATCAGATTTTGTATGTACACCCCAATTCCCAAATAAATCAAAATTCAATTAAGAGGAATGTCCATGATTGGGAGTTGGAAAGTGTGCTTGTATTATTTGATAAGCCTTATTTGGTGAAAGTGAGTAGGGGGTAGAAGAGAGGTTATTCAAAAATGAATTAGCAAGTGATGAGTTCTCAGTAAGAGAGGTTTTTCAAGGGATAAGTATGGGTGTTGGGTGTTGGTGGTGGGCTGTTGGGTGATGGGTGTTATCGGTTGCATTGGATTTAGCATGGGTGTTGGGTGTTGGTGGTGGGCTGTTGGGTGATGGGTGTTGGTGGTTTTTTGCAGTGGAATGCATGGGTGTTGGGTGTTTGCTGTTGGTGGTTTTTTTCAAGGGATAAGTATGGGTGTTGGGTGTTGGGTGATGGTGCTGTTTTGCAAGGGGATGTATGTGAGATTCGGTTGTTGGGTGGTTTTTTGCGACTTATAGTATGGGTGTTGGTGGTTTTTTGCAAGGGGATATATGGACTTGGCATTGTTGTGTTGGTGGTTTTTTGGGTTGTTCTCTATATATATTGGTAGTTTTTTTTTTTTTTTTGTCTTTTCTTTTTTGGGACATGTAATAGAAGCTGTTGATGAAGGGAATATATGGGTGTTGTGTAATTGAGATTTGTTGGGTTACCCAATATGAAATGACAAAATTTGGGTTGTATGCAGTTTATTTTTGCTACATTAAATGAAATGATACATTTTTTTTGACATTATTGTGTGGATGTTTTGGTTACCCAATATATCACATATTGTTCACTTGGATTGATGGTAGAGTTTGGATGGTTTATGGTAGTCTTTGTATGAATAGCTGTACAGGTAATTTGATGTTGTAAAATTTAGGTTGGGTATATTGCAGGTTGACTATATTTGGTTATACACATGATATAGTCGACTATATAAATATATAGTTGACTAATTTACCTTCAATTCAACAAAAATATGTATGGCAACATTTTTTCTTACCAAGTTTCCCATAGCAAGCACATACTACTTGGCTGCTAAACAACCAATGCACGCCAAAATTTTTTATGGATGCGACATGTTGGGTCTTTTGCAGGGGGACTATGTTTGGTTATACACATTCGATAGTCGACTATGTAACAATATAGTTCACTTTTTAACCTTATATTCAACAAATATATGTATTGAAACATTTCTTATCCAGTTTTCAACACCAAACAGAGTCAAAACAGATCAAGATAATATTGATAATAATAATTTATGTCAATACATGTAATGTAACATAAACTACAACCACCAACCCTACTATAAAAACATATCCTTTTACATCGAGGTAAGTTTTTTTTTTACTTCGGTTTTCCATTACAAACAAGTGACTTTGAATCTCTGCCACATGCTTTTGAAGTTCTTTTTTCTCATTCAGTAGCTCTAATATAACTTGAATTGATCGTTTGGTGAATGGCTCCTTATCATGCCACATGAAGAATCCGCAATGATTGGTCGTCCCATAGTTAACACATCCATAAAACCTTCGTCCAGGGTTTACATTTGTCCATGATGTTCTCAACGGTGCTACTATTCCACAATGACACAATGGTGCAAACTCCGCAATCGAACCAGAAAGGCGATGGCGCGATGATCGGCTTGACTGTGAAGAGCTGGATGATGCCATCTCGAGCGTCTTACTTCCCTGCAATCTGGTTGAGACATTTTAACAAACATTTAGTACTCATCTTCAATTATAATCCAACACATATCCACCTCAACTAATTTCTCTTCATTTTATTTCAGTTTTCACACCAAACTATAGCAACAGCCACATGCATATATATACATGAACAAAAACACACACACACACACACACACACACACACACACACACATATATATATATATATATATATATATATATATATTTTCGATGTAGGTGGAGAGACAGAGATAGGCATCCATTCTCGAGAAGCTACTCTGTTCTTCAGAAGAGTTGGTCGTACCTCTAGATAGAACAAGCTATGTTTGGTACGAGAGAAAATGAGCAAGAAATATGGAGTACAACAGGAGAGAGAATAAATTTGGGTAAAGAGAGAAATGGAGCAAGAAATTAAGAGATGGAGGAGAGAGAGAGAAGAAATTTGGGTGATGACAGAGAGAATGGGATTTATGTGCCTGATTGAGCGGGATTTTTGAACAAGATCGAATCTGAAATTTTTCAAAAAATTTCAAGGTTAACGGGGTTAACGGGGTTAAAGGGGAAGCTGGCAAGTGACGTTTGGGCCAAAACGACTGCTGCCATGCGCGTTTCGAGCTTGGGCCCTTGGATTTGGGCATTCGCTGATGTGTCGCGATCTCACCGACTGCTCACCACCTGGTGAGCAAACTGCTGCTCACCAACAAATCCGAACACCCTAGGTCTAAGATTAAAATCTTATTTATCAAAAATAAAAATGGGTCTAATACTATAAGCCCCTTGGTAGTAAGTGATACTACCCGTAGACCCCTCCTAAAAAATCAGTTTTTGATAATAATAAAAAAATATAGGAAAAGACTAATTTGCCCATATTAACTATTCTATTAGAATTGTTTCAATGTGGGTTTATCACATTCGTAACAGAGTGATAGCTGGAATGAGGGCGGATTTCTCGCGCCAGAAATATCGAAATTTTCGCATTAAGTTCAATTCACAGCAAACAGATTACGTTTCGGGAAGAAATTGACCACGTTCTCCGACCTACCGGCACAATATTTCTCAGACCATCCTCCGTCGAGCACGACGAAACAAGAAAAGTGGGTATGAAAGGTAAAAATCTGATCTTTCCATCCATTTAATCTTTGTTTCTTGGTTTGTGAATCTCTTTTAAACATGGATTTGTGTATCATTTGCTGATTAAATGTGGCTGAATGAATCAATCATCAAAATTATTGTTTGGTTTTCTTGAGGGTTTCAAAGTATCTATTTGTGAGTGGATAAAAGTATCTGTTAGTTAAAGATTCGATATTTATGCTGGAATGTTCTACCTTCTGCTCTGTAACCATATTAAAAGCACTGATGGATGGATCCATGATCATATAGTTCC
>JAESVK010000138.1:6192209-6221990 GCA_017140935.1 Hamamelis virginiana | reverse complement strand
TATGTCCATGCAAATGATCAACTAGAATAGCTGATCATTGGGTGAGGAATTGGCCTTGTAAAGACCAAATTGACCAAATTGCCCTTTTCTGAGGAAAAGGACGATTCATTATTTCATGTGTACATTTGGATTAGAATCAACCCATTTGTATTGCATTTGACTTTTTGAGGCGTTTTAGAACATCCCTGTAAATTTTCATGGCATTCTGATGAGAGCTCGATAGGTAATTAGGGTTTTTGCGACTTGAAGGGCATTTTCGTCCTTTTTCTCGTATAATTTCCGAATGACCTCCGAATTCGAAACGGATTGTTTCATGAGGTTTATGTGGATGTGGGGAGTGAATTTGGTATGTCAATTGAGCCTTTGAATGGTTGGGATGGATTCTCCCAAAATCGGTCCCACGGGTAAGGATGAGCCGAATTAGGGTTTCGATCAAATTGACCGTGAATTGGTCGTTTTCACCAAAACAAAAGACTTTCAAAACATGTTGTTAAGTGCCAATTTCATGTTGAAATCATGTTTTTAGAAGTGGTGCAAGCCTAATTGATCAATTTTACAAAACAGAGAATGGTCATTTGACCAATTTTGGCACAACCGGGTCAATCGGCTAGCTTTTTGCTAAAACCCTTGACCATGGTCAATTGATTTTAACCCAAAAACATTCTAAAAATGTGGAGGATCAAAGCACGGTCGTTTTGAGCCCTGAACCATTGAATTTGGATCAGATTTGACCAAAATATGGCCAAAATTCGAAGACCCTTGAATTTGGGGAACGAAATATGGAAATTCAGCACGGTGACCGTCCTAGCTAGGACGGCCAACCGTCCAGCCTAGGACGGCCAACCGTCCAGGCTAGGACGGCCACCAGCATGCTCGGTCAGCTTCTTGCAATTTTGGAAATCTGCCCCTATTTTGGCCGATTTGATTTGATTTTTTGGGAGGGATTCGAAGGGTTTCAGCCTTGAAACCCTAGAAAGACTCATCCTAGGCCTTAGGATCGTTTTTTAAAGAGTTTAATCTCAGCCATTCAAGGGTTTTGAACCCTAACTCTATATATACTACACTATAGAGGTTCAAGAGAAAAAAAAAGAGAATTTTAGGGTTTGAGAGAGAAGAGGCTACAGAATTTTGAGACTCTTCACTCTTGCACCATTGAAGGAGTAAGAAGAAAAGGCTAGGAGCTTGAAGGAGGGGAGCCAAGAAGGAGATTGAAGGGTAAAATCCTTAGCCTTATTCTTGTTTTCCCTGATTCTTACATAAGTTCATGAGGTTGTGGTGTAATCCCTTTTGATTTTCGTATGAAATGGAATTTCTTTTTTCTTTCTTTCTGTTATAAGTATGTTTAATATGATAGGATTAGCTTTTATTTGTTATTTTTTTGTCATATGTATATGATTAGGATTAATCTTGGTGTTATTTTATGTAAGCATGTAAGATTAGGGTTAAGTTTCATTATGATTGCATGTTAGTAAGCATGTTAGGGTATTCTTTATTGTGATTTAATGCATGTTAGGGTTAGCTATATTATTATTTTATGTGATTAAATGTGATTAGGGTTAACTTAGTTAGGGTTTTATGTGAGTATGCATGCTAGGGTTAGCTTTGTCATGATTTTGTATGTAGATGCATGGTTAGGGTTAGTTTTTATTGATATTTTATGTATAGATGCATGATTAAAATTAGTGTTATTTTCATTCTATGTGAGTAAGCATGATTAGGATAGTTTCTTATCATTATTTTATGTGAGCATGCATATTAGGGTTAGCTATATTATTTTATGTGATTTTATGTGATTAGGATGCATGCTTATGGTTGTTTAGTTTAATTACTATTTTATGTGAATATGCATGTTAGGGTTGATGTGTATGATTAGGTTAGCATGGTCGTGATTTTTTGTTAGTATGCATGTTTAAGATTAATTAGTTTTATCGTGATTTTATGTATGCATGCATGAGTAGGGTTAGATTTGTTGTCATTTTATGTGTAAGCATGTTTTGAGTAAATATTGATATATTTATGTTGTTGTTCGAATCTCATGATAATTAATTGGTGATTTTAACGGTGATATGAGTATGTCAATATATTATTTTAATATGTGATGAGTCTTGAGTCTTTTATTTGTGCTTTTATGATTATTTGAATGCTTACCATGGTCTTAATGGTTTGGATGTATAAAATGTGTACGAGGGAGCGAGCAAAGGTGAGATCCTTCCCTTGTGTTTAAATTGATCATTTAAGCATATTTTGGTGTAATTTTTGACATGTTTTTGCATAGTAATTTAGTATATTCATGTAGGATGCATGCTAGGTCACTAACACGATTTTTATTACTTCTTTTCAAAGTTTTTAGAGTGATTTAAAGTCCGCTTTCAAATCTGTCCGGAATTGAAAATGGTCTTAAATGACTTCTAAAAATTATTTTAGGGCCAAAACCAACTTAGAAATATGCTTAGGTTCACATAGATTAATTAGTGTGCATTTAGGAGCATTTTCATGCATCTTTAGAATTGATTACTTGTTATTTGTTTAAATTTCAGCATGCATTGCATTAGGATTTTAGGGTTCCTAGATTAACTTTAGGGCTAGTTAGAGACCCTAGGCTAGGAAGGTCACTTGACCTTCCCTAGGAATTTCCTTTGTTGTAAAGATTGTTATCAGATTTGAGTATTTTAATTGATTTGAGATGTCGATCTTCGAGAGATTTTCTAAAAGATTTTTGATGCAATATTTATGAAATAAATATGATTTTATGAGATATTTGATTATTAATTGATTTTCAAAAGATTTGAAATATTTTAAAAGATTTTTACTTTGGAATGAAATTCCTCTCAATATGGTTTGTTTTCTTGAAATATCTTTGAAAAAGATTTTCAATTGGAATTTAATTCTAAAGATAAGAATTATTTTAGAATATTTGGATTTTATGAATATCTTTTAATTTGAAATGATTTCAAATAAATGATTTTTGAATAAATGATTTTGAACAAACAAAAACTCTCGAAGTTAGAGTCTTGAATTAGGTTGAAATACCTTTGATTGATGTGATCGATTACAATAGGAGAGTCCTAGGGTAGTCGAACTACGTGGACTTTGATACTTGCTAGGTGATACTAGTAAGTTACGTAGGCGCTAATAGGGCTCAAGTCCGCCCTAGGATGCCCGTAGGGTGTCCTAGGTTCTTAGGGTTTGTTTGTATATATTTTTATTTATTTATTTATTAATATAACTAATATAGATAATGCATTTATATCAATATTTTTTTGGTTGATTAGATTATTTAGGATTATTTGCATTAAGAAATTTAAATAGCCCAAATAAATTAGAAGTCCTTTAATTAGGGCGAGGTGAGTGCCTACAAGTGAAAGCTTGGAACCTTCCCACGTCGTAACCTAGCCCCCGGATCCAACTCTGGTTTGTAGACTGCTTTTCCATTAATGGAGTTTGTTTTATTGAAAATAAAATGTTTTTATGGTTTCCTTATTCCTTAAAAATAAGGTGGCGACTCCTTTGTTTTGATTTCTAAACCCCCCTAATCACATCGCCCGGTGATGATGTGGACTCACACCATCAAAGCCCCGTCCGCGAGGCTGGTCCACAGATATCGATGATGGTGATGTAAGTTTGGCAACATTCCCAATCATTAAACTTTTAAAGATTATATATATATATTATTAACATTATCATCCTTTTTAAAAATAAAAAATGATATTAAAACTTTGTGAAAGTTTATAACTTTACTATAATGTAAAGTTTATAACTTTACTATAATGAAACCAAATTTATCTCTGCAATGCATGTAGCAAAAATGAAACCAAATTTATCTCTGCAACGCATCTAGCAAACTAGACTCAAATTTAGTTTCAAGAAAGTTTAATTAGAACATGATGAACAAAAAATCTGTTGATCAAGAAAAAGAAACCAAAAATGCATGTCAAAGCAGCAACCAAACAACTTTAAATGAACACATCCGTACCTTCAACAACAGAAAGACACCAAGGACGAAGAACTCAAGGTCGAATAACTCTAACCGGGAATCACAGAGTTGCTGATAAAGAAAATTGATTTTCGTTCAAAACATTTAAACACCAGACTAATGATCCGGTGTTTATGATAAAATGATAAAGTTCATTCAAATTCAAAAACATACCATTAATAAATACAGTTACATTTGTATTTCAAATCAATTTTGCATTATCTCTTCCATGAAATAAGGAAAAGGATTCATCAGATAATCACGTACAACATAATGAAGCTAAAAGTCAGCAAGGGTAAAAAAAACATTCTCTAATTAAAATATGGATTTATTTTTAATCTAAAAGGGTTTACTGGGAAGGGATCTTATCTATTGGACCTATTGATAATAAAATCAATACTCAGGGTCCTCTTGATAATTTTCCCAATAAAAATTTATAAAAACAAATTATGGAAATGAAAAGGGGCAACGATCTGAACTTTCTAACGTTTTCGGCTAGTAGCCATTCTGTTTGGGTCGAGTATTAAAAAATAACAATAATATATCAGTATATATTTTAATTTGAAATTAAAAACTATCCTGACGTGTCGTGATTTGAGTGGTATTTAAAAAAGAAGAAATCAGTTTGAAAGTAGAGACCGGCCTCACCACTCAAAGCATAATATATCGGGATGGTTTTTAATTTCGGATTAAAGTGTCTGATGCTATAGTATTTTTATTTAAAAAATGAGTTGGTATCTTCTACTTGAGTTTTTGTGTTTGGGTTTATTAGGGTACCTAAGATCACGATGTTATTTAAATTGAGAGATGAATTATATTTTTGTATGAGGTGTCATGATATTGGTATCCAGGCAAATTCAAGTACAAAAAAACCAATCAAATACAAATTTCAACTCTAAATAAATTGTAAAAGAAATAATAATAATTGAAAGGTTTAAACATTGTTTATTTTATAGATTTTAAGTTACTCAGTTAAATTATATTAATTGATATGAATTTTCGATTTAAATTACAAAGTTAAATTACGATCATGTTTCAAATATATATATATATATATATATATAAAATTTTCTTTCCCATCTTTTGAAGCAACATAGTGCTCCAACTCGGACTGTACCCTTTCCAGTTTGACCTCGACTCTCAAACCTGGGGTTTAAAAGACTTAATCTGGAAGTAAAGAAATGGAATCATATTTTGAACTCACTTCATTAATTACATCATTTACATGTGTGGCATTACGTATAAGATTTGATGAACATCATGTTTCAAATACCAAGGTGTTGATGATTGCATCTAAAATTACTCCATTTTGGAGGATAATCCTATCTATACCCTTGCTTAATTAATTCAGTCTTTTGAATATAAGTTTTGGCTCAATGATTCATATCTCTCCCTTTATGAAATAAAGTCTTGAATTCAATTCCTCATGGACGGGATTCTTTGGCCCATTTATTCCTCATCTTCCCATTAACAACTAACCACGTACTAATCCTATTAACGTATATCCATGGGCGGATTTAGGGTGGGGGCAATAGGAGCAAGTGCCCTACTCGAATTTCAAAACTATTTGGGATTAATTTAAAATTTTGAAAAATTTCTAGAATTTTTAAATTTGCCCCTACTATATTATTTGCAAAACAACATTATTATAATTACTTGTTACTTCAATATTTTAAAAAGTTTATGAATTTATGCTTCAAACTATTTTTGATGTTATTTTATGATATTCAAGATTCATTTGAAATATTTGCGTTATTCATTCATCAAAATTCAAATTGTGTTTGTTTTCGTCTACCCATATCATTTTTAATATTAATTTCTATCAAAATAAAAGCATATTGGAAAGTGAAATAATGTTTATTTATTAATATTAAGGGATGTTTGAGGTAATTAAGGGTAGATTTCTTTTAGTAAAAATCTTTTTTGCCCCCGCGCTGATAAAATCCTGACTCCGTCCCTGCGTATATCGACTGACAAAATAAAAAAAGATAATAATAATAATAATAATAATAATTCAACCTTTTAACATCATATAAGATGACAACTCCATTTTTCTAAATCATATATACCACAAAATGGGTTTATGATTTACTACAGAATCAAAACAAAACAAAAAATAATAATAATTAAAAAAAAATCCAAAAACAATATTGTTTTGTTTTGATTCTGTAGTAAATCATCATTGAAGTGAATAGAAAATGGCTAGTCACCTAATTACCTCACAAAAGGAGCCAGAATCTGCTATATTTTTCGACTCACCGATACTCGTGTAGGGAAAAAACAGAAAAAAATGCCACACGCACCCATATCAACCTAAAGAGCTACCACATTATATGCCTTTCAAATTACTAATATCACTATTTTCGTGTTTGAGAATTACATTTTGGAAGGAGAGTGGACACAAGGGACCACGCCCACTACCAACTTATTACTCCTACCTCCCAGGAGATTTTGGATTTCCAAAAACAATATTTCTCTCTCTCTCTCTCTCTCTCTCTCTCTCTCTCTCTCTCTCTCTCTCTCTCTCTCTCTATATATATATATATATATATATATAAGGTTCAGACCCAAATTAATTTGGGGTCCACTCACCATTTCTCACACAGCCGATGGTATTTTGAAAAAACAGCCGTTGGATTATATAATCTTCTTATGTATGTTATGTCTGCCAAAAATCACAATGATCCGACAATCGGTTTTCAAAATACAACTCATGAAACACTCTAACAGCATTTACCGTTGGATGAACAGTCTGTATCTTGAAAACCAACCGTTGGATCACTGTGATTTTTTATTTACATGACATACATAAGAAGATTATCTAATCCAACAGTCATTTTTTCAAAATATCTATCCATGTATATATATAAAACTCTTCCAATAAAGGCCCATGTGAGACGACATACGGGTGGTCACTTAAGGCTCTAAGTAAAAAGAATGCCCTCAAAATCCTAATACATGCACTTAAATGATTGAGGCCTCATATGAAGTATATTAAGGTCTCCAATCTTACAATTAATATAGGTACTTGGGCAGCCATATTTAATTTTAATTTTAGGTTTTCTTTTTCTAAGTCTCCTATCCCTGTTATCAATAATTCTAGTTCAAAAAGTTTAACTCATGTTTAAAAGAGATTCCACACATTCATGTGTCTGATCGTAACAATCAGTATAAGAACAATTAAAAGAGTCTGACCTTGAAATTTTTAAAAGAGCTGAGCTCTCTTGAGCTTTCCTTTTCTTTTCTTTTCTTTTTTGGTATTACTGTAAGGGTTATTCTAGGCCAGCTTGCACACACCAAACTAAGTCCCCTCCTCGATCAAAGGTCCATGTACGCTGAGACTAGAGAAATCACGAGAAATAATTCCCGTGACCTGGTTCTAAGAGATTGCGAATCAAGGATCGATCCCAAGATATCTAGGTTGACAACTCGTTAGGGGTGTTCAGGAACCGACCGAGACCGATTGAACCGACCAAAACCAATCCAAACCGCCATATTTGGTTGGTTTTAATGAATGCCACGGTCCCTAATGGTTTTCATTTTTCTCAAACCGAGGTGATTGGTTTGGTTCATATAATGAGGGTATAGACCGACCAAACCGACCGATGTATACCCCTACTATTTGCATAATGCATTATTGTTTGATTGTAGTTGTATGAATTAGCCCAATTGGAACTTATTTTGGAAATTGGTACTTGGTAGTGTGGATTACTTCATGCATATTAGGTTTTTATTTAAAAATTACTAGTAGTTGATTTTGGGTAATACAATTTTCAAATTACCTTATACATAATAGGTTCCAATTACTAGTGGTTGATTTTGGATGACACAATTTTCAAGTTACTTCATGCATAACAGGTTTTGCATTGTTAGTACTTGAAAAGAGAGAGAACATAGGAGTTGGCAGTGACAATTTTTTTGGGTGACACAAATTTATTTATTTATTTTTTCAAATTAGCGTCTATCAAAACCGATGATAAACCGACCGAACCAAGCCGAAAAACATCCCCTATTTTGGTTGGTTATCATGAGTGCTACGGTGTCTAATGGTTTTCATTTTCCTCAAACCGAGGTGATTGGTTTGGTTCATATAATGAGGGTATAGACCGACCAAACCGGCCGATGTACACCCCTACAACTCGTACCCAAGGACCACTTGGACAACCCCTTTGAGGCTTTGACCAGGGAATCTGACACGGGCTAAGCTCAGCTGATCTTGTAGGATTGTTTTGAGGGATTTACAGCCTATGTGAACCGAGTTGAAATTAAACTTGGCTTATTCAGGTCCAAATCTTCAAAATTCAAATGCCAAGACAATAGTTTGAATACCGCAGCTGAGAAGAACACATAACTTCTTTTAAAAAAAAGTGTGAGGCCAAAAATATATATGGTGCTTTTGATTTCAGACAAACATGGAACCACCACCAAATGTGGCGCACCACTTCTGCTTGCATTATTGATGGCCCATAACTGGAACGTTTCTTGCTGGAAGTTTGAAGAATTTACTATATATATGTCAAGCTGGCGGCCCCTCGTATTGCCACGTTTACCCTACATGTGAAGCTTTTTGGGCTTTCCTCCCCTTATGGAGAAGCAAGATAATGTGCTATATATTTAGGGTTATTAAAAAGAAAAATACTATATCACCAGACACTTTAATCAGAAATTAAAAACCACCCTGATGTGTCATGTTTTGAGTAGTAAGGTCTCTTTTCTCAAACTGTTTTCCTCTTTTTCATACACCACTCAAATCACGACACGTCAGAGTGGTTTTTAATTTCGGGTTAAAGTGTCGGGTGATATAGAATTGTTGTATTAAATAATCCATCTAAGTTATTTGGATTTGGCTTAAGATCGATAAAAAGTCAGTTTGAACTTGCTATAGTATAAATAAGCTAAACTCAAATTTTAAGTTTGAGCTTGTTAGTTTGGTGAACAAAGTTCGAATAGTATACTCGAGTTGATAAATTCATTAACACTTAAAATAATTAAACTATTCAAGTTCGACTTAAGATCGATTCAATAATAGGTTCGTTTGAATTCACTAGATAAAAAAGCTAAACTCAAATCTTATTTTTGAACTCGTTAATTTATCCTTGACACGGCTCGGCTAGATTATAATTATAATTATATTTATTTAATTGCAAAACTGGGCCGAGCAGGCTTGATTGGAGCAAATCTAAAGTCCATTGTTTGCTAGGAAGTGGCTTGGGCTACAATCATCCTACTAGCTATTAGTTCAAGCCCAAGTAGTCTATTAACTTGATAGGCCTTACAGGCAAATTGTCACCTTAGTTAGTTGGCCCATCTCATGCGTCCTTTACTCCTTTTAATGGATTTCCATGGCAGTTAAAAGACCGACCACTGTTTTTGGGCCGAGCCTGCTAAACCTGCCCACTGTTTTTAAGTTTTAACGTGGTCTATGTGATAGTTTATTTAATTTTTTTTCTTTTTGTAATTTAACACCACATTAATATATTTATTTAACAAAATTTATTTAATGAATTTTTTTTTTTCAAAGGGAAGCCCATTGGACTTGTGAGCTATTCAACTGATAGCCTCCTTTCTTAAATCCTTCGCAACTTTGATGAAGGCAGTATTCAATATCAAATTAGTGGCATAACTATTTAGAGATTTTACCGGTATGGTTAGTAAATAATTCATTAGTATTGCGATAAACAGGTCCACGGAATAATTGACACATAAAGTATGATCCCATTTTTAATATTAAACTATACAAATGTGTCAATTATTCAATAAATATTTACCGTGACAATATATAATCTCTTCCTTCTTTGAAAATAAAAATATTATTCAATTATCCATTTTAATTATCCTCTATTTTCTATCATGATGTATCTTTTTATAATAATCCAGTTATAAATATGGGTCAGACATCTTACTATACATAAAAAATAATAATTAAAATGGATGATGAATTAGCATTTTTTATGGACAGTGATATTTTCACTCCCCTTATAGTTTCATACACTCCTCTCTTTTAAGTTATATCTTCCAATGATACAAATAACTCTCATTTAGAAGCTTCCTACTCCATATTATTCATAATGCTAAAATTGCCCTTAAATAACCAAAAATCCCATTTAGATTATTCGCTTGGTCTATTTGGAGTCCATTATCATGATTGTGAAACCATGTATATCATGTATGCAAAAAATCACAATAGTCCAAAGACCAATCTAAAAAAACTGACCGAGAAAAACAATTATATTTTTTATTAATTAGAAATATTATAATTTATAGTATTTTAGAGAAATATTTTTTAAAATCTGACCATTGAATGATTGTAATTTTTGACATACATTACTTACATAAAAAAAATCTTTACTTTAAATAAAGAATTGAATTGACTTAATAGGGACTACTTGTGTCATTGTAATTATGTAAGTTGGGGGGGGGGGGGGGCGGGGGATTATGCCCTGTTGGGCTACCCTTTTTTATTTAACGGAAGAAAAACCCATCCACGTGGTGGTGAAGCCCGACAGTGTTGAGAAAAAGCACCGACTAGCGCAGAAAACTAGCGTCCCTGCTGTCTGATTCTGATTTCACAGCTTCCTAAAACCGCCTCTAACCCCAAACACAACAAATGATCCTCCACCGACTTCCCAATCTCACTTATTTTTCCTCTATATAAACACAAACTTCACACTTCATTCGACTCTCTCTCTCTTATTGTTAGAAAATGTCTCCCATTGTGTCCAAACACCAACAGTCTTCCTCAAACGCCGAGAAGATGAATCACTTGGATAATGAAAAAGAGTTGGAAACCCAAAATACAGTCACTAGCCATATATGCATAAAACCAATTCCTCACACCTCCCAAACACTTGACAAAGACGTAGTCCTTTGCCGTATTCGTCACCGTAAGCGCGTCAACAAGTTCCGAAACGCTGTTCAAGCTCTCTTCAGCTCCCCGTTTTCTTCAAGGACCAATAAGTTCTCGGTCGATGAGAAGAGATGGAGCGACGACGCTTTTGCTGCTCCTTAGCTGCTTCAATCTCCTTCTCGATCTATAGAACATGTCCGGAGGAATTAAACTCTTGCTTCTTTTCTTCTTCTTCTTTTCATTTTAGGAGCTCAGAAAAAATTGTCAGTTTTGCTTGAAATGGCTTGTATCATGTGAATCTACTTTCCACCTGGATGAGTTGCTGTATCTTGTAAAATTAATTATAATTATATAAAACATTTCCTTAGTTAAGCTATGTGACATGTATGCATGAGAAATCTACTGTGAAAACGCTGCGCCCAGTCGCCACACCCGCGAGCAAATCCGTGCAATGCGCTGAATTTTTTTATAGACCCTAATTTTGAATTTTTATGAAGGAGAAAAATTATATAACTTCTAACGGATTTGCCTTCATTTATAGATCATAATTTTGAATTTTTTCTAAAATTTGTTTTTGCTAAAAAAGATACATTAATTGTCATATATTTTTAAATAGGTTAATTTATATAAACTGTATTGAATGCATCTAATATGATTTTCAAATAAGTAAATTTACCTAACTTGTATACACGTTGTGAATGTTGATATTCCCGTATATCTTCAAACAAGTAAATTTACATAAACTTTATTGTATGCATCAAATCTTATTTTCAAACAAGTAAATTTACTAAACTCGTATACACATGCTGGATGTATATATTGCCGTATATCTTTAAATAGATAAATTTATATAAATTGTATTGTATGTATCTAATTTGATTTTCAACAAATCTTAAAAAAAAAAAAAAAAAAAAAAAAGTATTTCCAAGAATGCAACTCACTTTTAATGGATTCTTTGAGAATAAATATAGAAAATATACTAATAATTCAAAATTTGAAATGAATGTAAGTTAAAAAATTTCCATAAAGAGTCCAGTACAAATACAAGCGTAAATGAAAACCAAATATAATCTAAAAATTTTCCATAAATCCCATATGGTTACAAACTCTAAATGGAAATCACAATAAGTGTAATCTCATCAAATTAGGGTAAAATTGTCAATATAAAAACTTGGTTGACTTTGAATATTCTGAAAGGATCTCACGATAAATCTTAGAGGGTGTTGGACCTCATGGTACGGAATCTAATTTATAGGGGGGTCTGGTTAATTTTTCCTAAAATTAATTATAATTGTATAAAATATATTTTGATTATATGATCTTGACTATTTCATAGTAATTAAATCTATAGTGCTAAAGTATGTATTTTAATATATATATATATATATATATAGGAATGATTAAAAATATTAAAGAAATTGGAGGAAATTAATTTGGATGTATTATTTAAAAAAATTAAATAACACATAAAAAGTAAAAAGTAAACTAAAATCAATTTTTTAAATAAAAAAATAATTAAGAAGAGAAAGGGAGACGTAGATATACAATAAATAGAAAAGAAAAAAAAAATTATGGAAAGAGAATAGAAATTTAAATAGGACTTATACCGATAAAGAATCTTGAAAATCTAAACTTGAATTAATTAATTGTCTAGTTAGACCAATAATATAATGACATATCATTTTGAAGTATGGCCAAAATCAATAGTAATAAGAAGGAGAGAAGAGAATGAAGAATGAAAATAATTTTAAGGCTGACACACCAGCGTACTGCTCTATATATAATAGATAGATATTTCATCCATCTTTAATCATCCATCTCACGTGATTATTGACCCTTATAATTTTGAAAAAATAAAAATAGTATTTTTATTAATGTAAGCCACACATCAAATCTCAACTAATTAAGATAATGCTTCTCTTTACTCTTATGCAAAATTTATAGTATTGTGTACAAATATAAAATTTTGGCTTAATAATGAATTCTTAATAAACTTGCTTACAAGTGGAATTGAGTTGAGTTTAATTCTATTTGAGAATGATCCGTTTTTAAAACAAACTTAAATTTCAAACTTGAACTTAACTCATTTTTTAATAATTGATCAAACCTGAGTGATCCTTACCAAGCTCGATTAGCTTGATTCATTTGTAATCTTAATTTCTATTTGTTGGCCCAAGTATATACCTTTAGAGAGGGGTAAATAGAGGTATTGCAAACTTTTAAAAATAATTATCAAATAAAAATTATGGTTCAATTAAATTCAGCGGAAGACAATGTTTGAATCATAATAAAACAATTGATACAATAAATATATGAATTGAACAACAATTAATATAGCAAGTATATGAATTGAAATGTAAGAGAATAGTTAGAGAGATTCAAACACAATAATTAATGTGGTTCAGTCTCCGCCTACGTCCACGCCTCAAGAGCCCCGTCTTGAGGATTCCACAATCCACTATGGATCACTCCTTCAAGGTGGAGAAACCTTTACAACTTGTCTTCTTTCAAGGTGGAAGACAACTCACCCACAATCTACTTTCAATGAGGTAGATTCTCTCCTACAAGGGATTCACTAAACCCTTACAACTCACAATATTACAATAAAATAATTGATACAATAAGTATATGAATTGAACAACAATTAATATAGCAAGTATATGAATTGAAATGTAAGAGAAGAGTTAAAGAGATTCAAACACAAGAATTAACGTGGTTCGGTCTCCTCCTACGTCCACGCCTCAAGAGCCCCGTCTTGAGGATTCCACAATCCACTATGGATCACTCCTTCAAGGTGGAGAAACCTTTACAACTTGCCTTCTTTCAAGGTGGAAGATAATTCACTCACAATCTACTTTCAATGAGGTAGATTATCTCCTACAAAGGATTCACTAAACCCTTACAACTCACAATATTACAATATGAGGTTTGAGTACAGTAAAGAACACTCCTTAATGAGTAGAAGATGTACAATAATGAAACTCTCACTAATATCTCTCAAAGATTAAGAACTATTCAATCGCTCAAGAGAGAATGATGAATCAAAGTGAATAAATCACACAAGAATGATGTAGACTAAGTTTGTGTATGATTGAATATGATCATTAGTTGATTCAAGATCCATAAAATGAGTATAAATAGGTTTCAAAACATATATGGTCGTTGGGGGTTAAAATATATCCGTTTGGAGTGTTAAAAACTAGCTGTTATGGAGTAGGGGGTCGATTAGTCGACTAGGCACACTTGATTAGTCGACTAGAAGGCTTAAAAATACATTTGAAAATGTTCCCGGGCACAGTTAGTCGACTAGGAAGAGTCTGTTAGTCAACTAGGAACTTATATTTCCAAAACAGGCTACTGACCTGCCATTAGTCGACTAGCAAGAAAGGATTAGTCGACTAAGAAATCAGTAGTCGACTAGTCAAGGGTGATTAGTCGACTAACTTAGAATTTTCATAAACATTGCTTTTGTACTCCAATTAGTCGACTATGACTAGATGGGTTAGTCGACTAGTGAAGTTGCAAAAGCAATAATTCGAAATTTCTAAGTCAAAATCAACACTAAACACTTTGACAAATTAACTAAGAGTTCCAAAACATTTTTGGGCAAGTTTAAAATGTTTTCCAAAGATATTTAGGCCAAAACAATAAGTATAAAACATTTTGTCTTTAAATCTATATAGCCCATTATGAATTTGAATCAACTTTTAATCAAAATATAATTTTCCAAATTAAATCAAAGTTGAAGTCATTAATGCATGTTCTTTTGAGCCAATACTAGTTCATCCTAAAGAGAGATTTACAATATAAATCCTAAGTACTCACACAAGAACAAAAGCAAAATCTTCAACACTTGAACTTGGCTTCATTTGGATTGCATCAATGCAATGACTCTCTTCATGGTCCTTAGTGAATATACAAAATATACATATTCACATAAGGTTCAATGTAGTGCATGAGCTTCATGATTGCTTGAGCCTTCTTCATTGACAACTTGAATCATATTATATTCTTATAAACACATATACCAAAATAGATATACAAGAACTATAGGATAAAGTCAATCAATCAATAAGGTTAGCCAAACAAACATTAAATAAATATGATAATATTAATCAAGTAACAAATATGACATTGTCAAATAATAAACATTCATTTAAAAAGGTTTGGCATTAAACACGAATGAACATCAAAATATTCATATGCAATATATCAATATATTCATATGTAATACAACAATATTATCATGTGCAATACAACAATGTATTCATATACACATGAGAGATCAAAACACAATGTTTGTTATCATCAAAATCATTTAACAAATATGGGTGGAAGCCATAAGGCTAACACTATTCTCTCTCATGTCTACAAATGTACCATTTAATTAAAGGTCACATTTGTAAGATTTAGGTATGGAATCATGAATTATAATCAAATAAAAATTTTTATGAGTAATGCTATACATCACTACAATGAATCGCTACAAGTATCGCTATAAAAAGAAAACGATGGTAGTTTTGGAAAATCGCTATACATCACTACAATGAATCGCTGCAAGTATCGCTACAAAAAAAAAAAGGATGATAGTTTTGGAAAATCGCTAATGGGTATTTTTGAAAATTCACAGTCCTTATTTTTTATAGTGATACTTGTAGTAATACATTGTAAACGATGGTAGTTTTGGAAAATCACCAATGGATATTTTTGAAAATTCAGAATCCTTATTTTTTGTAGCGATACTTATAGTAATACGTACGTTGTAGCGATGCATAGCATTTTCCAAGTTTTATATATCACGTGATAAAGAATATATATTCCCTTAGAAAGACAAATATCACTCTTACTAAATTAGCACAAAGTTCTTAAACGAAACTGCCTAGTACCCACGCACCTATGAAACCTACCGACTTCATATTTGTGACCTTGCAAAGTGGCTTTCTAAAAGACTGGAATCTTGCTTTAATTTGTAAATTCTAATATCACAGAAATAAAGCACGTTTTGGTTGAATTTGGGAGAATAATTTTCTTAGAAAACTTTGAAATATATATATTGTCTTGGAGGATTAATTCCCATAAAAAAGAAAACAGTTCTTCGATCAATAGATGCTTGGAAATTGCAGTTTTTCCAAAAGCTAGAAAATAGGTAGTCTCGATCTTATGAAAAGCAAACTGCTCCTTTAACTTTTGACTCATCAACTAATTTGGAATTCTTTCTTGAGATTCAAGTCTCATAAAGATATAGAAATTAGTGCCAAACAAATATTGGATACAACAATATTATAAGTGGAATCAATTACTTGTTTTAATTAAGCACGGTTCTTTCTTTTTCCAAGCACAGAAAACATTGCTTGAATCGTTACAACTTATCACAGTATTGCTATAGAAAATAAGAACTGTAAATTTTCAAAAATATTTATTGGTAATTTTTCAAAACTACACTGATTTTCTTCTTGTAGCGATTCGTTGTAGCGATATATAGCATTGCGCGCTCTATCCTACTAATAACTTGAATCAAGCTTAATATACGAGTCTCAATTATCTTATTGTGCCCAGTTCTGATACATTCAACGTGACAACAATTCCATCACCACTAAGATTATGATGATATTGCATGATACATATGGACAGAATATTTAATCAAATATTTAGTTTCTTCAAACATGTATTCCCACAGAGCTCTTTTTCCCCGACAGAGGACTGGGTATCACAATCTTTGGTGAAACTAGTTTTTGTCAGCCAGACGGTTCACATAAATAATATTGAGTAGATAAAAGCCGCTAGGAATCATTAGTGAGACCTCCGCTTCATAGAGTGTTAATCTGGACTAACTGACACAACACATTGATGTTGTTTCTCAAAGAGTCAAGGTGTCCAAAAGAACACTCAGCCAGGGAGGGAAACATCTTGTACTAGACTGGCTGGCCCACCGAACTCAGAACGGCCCGTTGGGCCTGATTATCCTTGGGCCACTTTTATAAAAATGAGTGGTACTCCTAGGTTCGAGTCTCCATCCCCACTAGCGAGTGCGGATGATGCCCTTTATACTTTATAAAAATGAGGTCTCAGCCAGGGGACTCCTAGGGATTGTTACCTCCCCCTCCTAACCATTTTTCATTTACCAAAAAATAAAAAATTGGTTCAAGCTTTAAAGATATCGAAACAAATTAAGGCACCGTTTGGATTTGTTTTTTATAAGTATTTATTTGCTTTTTTAAATTTTTTCTAAAAAATTACATATTGCAAATTTTTAAAAAAATAAATAAGTACTTATAAAAAACAAATCCAAACAATGCCTAAGTAAACTACTCGTAACCTTCAACAATCATTTTGTTAAACCTCTGAAGTACTAGTCTAGATTATTAAGTTTCACACAATTTTCACACAACAATAATTCATAAATATGAAAAATCCATTGTCAAATCTCTGCTAGCTACCTAAGAATTTTCTACCAGGGAGCCAACGATAAATTAACGACCATATAAAATTTATAATTCTAGGGGCAGTATGTATCGCTCTCGAGCCAACGCGTCAAAATAAAACTTAAGCTTGGAAATGTCTAATTAGTGGCTCTCACCTATTCATCTTCTACATAATTCTTACCTGTATGTGTGGAACTGGATTAGAGTCATTATCAGAAGAGACAGCAAATCTATCAGGAAATTAACTCAAGAAAATTAGTAACAGACTTTTCCAAAATAAGATAAGGATTCTGAGCAAGTCTTTCAAAAAAACTAATTAATTACTATGGTTCCATATATATATATATATATATATATATATATTCTAACATAACTTAGCTGTTTTTATTTTTTAATTAATGAACTCCTATTGAAATTCTTACCATGGACCTTGCAGCTATTGTAGACTTTCTACATCTGCCCATTGAATAAAACATTGAATAAAACTATATATATATAGTCCAGTTTGTATTAGACAATTTTCCTTGACTTCTAGATCAAATGCTACTTAGAAAAATTAAAAGATTATGAGAAGTTTCCTTTTCATTGTTACACAAAGGACAATTTAGTACTCACATGCATATATATTCTTAATTTAAAGAAAAGCATTAGTAGGAATCTTCCCTCTCAGCAATAACTATAAGAAAATTTTAACTCAAGCATAACATCAAGTTCCCAAATAAAATTCAACCACTTTGAATTATTAGAATGTCTATCATTAGATTGAAGCCAAGTAGTTGATTTGACAGTAAACCTACCATTGGCTGAAGGGCCCCAACTGTAGACATCCATACTTGGGTTTCAAGATAAGGAATATATATATATATATATATATAGCCTTAATCATATCTTGCTTAATTCTTCAATCTTCAATAAATTAAGTGAATAACCCTAAAATCCCAATTAATATTATCCCACCTATCTTTCAATATAGATTCACATAAATAATATTCCATCCATCCCGTAAAAATAGATCTCTTCCAAAAAACACACATATTAAAAAAATTCATTAATGCATTGATTTGTGATTTTGTTTACCTTTTATTTCCAAAACTACCCTTTTTCTATAATTGCATTTGATGTCATGTTAAGACATTCTTTGAATAATAAAGGGTAATATGGGAAAGTTAAAAGAAATATAATTTGACTTTTCAAAATGGACTATCATTTTTGGACAGCCAAAAAATAAAAGAAAGTCTATCTTTATAGGACGGAGGGAGTAATATTGTATTGCCAAATTATATATCAAAAATATAATATTTTCAACACTACCAACTTTTTTTTTTTTTTCTTAACAAGGAACGCGTGTGATCGTCGTCTACTCCTGATCCATTCTCGACCTCATCTTCCCTCACCACTTGGGCTAGTCCCAGAGACTACCACAATCAACGTAGTATTCATATTCTTCCCTTACAAATAATATTTTTAATGGAAAGAATGCCCTTCCAAGCAACCAAACCGTTAGCGAAAACTGACCAAATACCAACAAATTGCTGACTTGGTGGGCAATATTTGAGACAAAAATTGAGCTGCCTAGTGCAATAATTCATACAACTTGCATTTTCATGAATTCCTGAAGCCTAGCTATATATCATCCGTGAGTTTTAATACGTACTATATATTGTTCCCCATGTGAACCGTGCTAAATTTTCAAGGGTCAATGAGCGTTCATATATACCTAACATTCAGGTTCAAATCCGGCTTTTGGAACCATCCTAATCATAAACTTCTAATCGCTAATCTCCAAAACATTTTTGTCTCCCATGCATATCATAATAATTATCCTTTGAAATTAATTCTTTACTCATTCTATATGAGAAACCAACAAGATATTGGTCATGTTGGTTTTATCTTGATTAACTAACATGACATCTATAGTCTCACCAATTTGTACTTATGGACAATTCACAATTGAAATTCCCCAAATAGAAAAGACATGAGAGAGAGAGAGAGAGAGAGAGCTAGATAATTTAACAATGGTGATCAACATTTAAGCATCTAATTATTAAAAGAAAAAACAAACACAAAAAATTTGGGAATAATTTGGATAAAATTTCCCAACGAGCTTTCTCTCCATTGTTAATCTCTTGTGAAGTGAAAGAATAAATGACCGGCAGAATACGCAACCATCAACATTAACCAAAATTTTTTATACCAAGCAAAAAAAAAATATAGAACTCATTAAGCGGTGGTACAATGATAAAGTCTCGGGTTATCAATCATAAATGTATATGTTGAAGTCTTGAGAGTTATAATTACTGTATGAAAGTAATGCTAGATGGACCAAATCTTAAATCAAAATTTTTAAACCAAGTGATCTATCAAAATAATACAGTCTTCATTTCTAAATATGTATTTTTGAAGTGCATAGAAAACAAAACTATTATTTTGACTCATGATTTAGTTGAAAAAAATTTAGTCTAAAATTTGGTCTACTTAGCATTTTTCTTATTGTATACAATATTAAAAGTCAAAGACTCAATGTCATATCTTCCAGCTTACCCATCCCAAGATACTAATTTGATCTGATTGGACCGACACTAGGTAATGACCTTTTTGACGAGTTTGTACCTATGTTGTACTAATTATGTTTCGCATACTATGTTAATTACAGGAGTCGTGTGAGAATTTGCATATCCATACAAAAAAGGTGAGAGAGAGCAAAAACATAATGGGCTACCAAACTTTAATTATACACGTGATGAGCTGCCTTCCCCCATTATAGGCTTTTGTTGTAGACATTGTAACAAACTTTTCACCCTCTGTGATTTTATTCTCATGGTCATATGTTTGAAAAACATGCCAACCAAAAAAATAATACTCCAATAATAATAAATAAATAAATAAATAAAATCTAGAATGGTTTGAAAAACATGTTATAAAATGAAATCTACAGGATCCCATTACGACAAATTTGAGAAGTAAGATTAAATAAGGAAGCTTCAATTTGACAAATGCACGCGAATTCTATTAATTAATTAAATTTTTAATCATCATTATTACTTTCTAAAAAGTAAGAGAGAGAGAGAGATTATCCTTGAATCATTGAATTGATATAGATATATATCTAAATATATGCATTAGATATATATCATGTTGCCAAAAATCATAGTGATCCAACGGTCGGTTTTCAAGATACAGATTGTTAAACAATTGTTACAGCATCCGATGGTAAATACTATTAAAGTGTTTCACAGACTGTATTTTTGAAAACCGATTGTTGGATCTCTGTAATTTTTTACAGGCATAATACATAAGAATATTATCTAATCCAATGGCTGTTTTTAAAAAAAATACCATCAACTGTGTGAGAAATGGTGAGTGGACCCTAAATCAATTTAAGATTCGGACCTTAATTGATCAAGTCTATATATATATATTCTTTTTACTTCTTTTAAATTAACAGATATTTGATTTCTAAGTAAAAAAGTCAAACATTATTTTCTAGTTTTTTTTACTAAAAGAATTAAATATTACTAATTTAAAATTTTGATTAAAGGCATAAAGTTCTAAACTTAAAAACTTTAATGATATTTTTTAAAAAAATTCAACCAAACAGTGACAAAGCTTTTCCAATTCAGAGTCCAAGAGTTTCATATTATCTCATAGCAGCCTTGGATTCGTGGGTCGACGTTGGTGGGTTGGTCAAGGTGCATATATCAGTGATTCAGCGGCATGGATGATATATATATATATATATATATATATATATTTGCCGTGTATGGAATTGCATAATATTGGCCTACTTTGAGTCTTTGAATGGATTCTAGTGGGGTATTAATCCAATGATCACGGGAAATTTGTTATATTGTTCAAAGCTGTAGGGCCCACATTTACTCCACTCCCATAATAACTCCAATGCCATTGGCTGGTGCGGTAATGAATTTCGAGGATTTAATTCCTTGACGTATCAGAATTCAGGAGTCCTCGGATACGGTCAAAAACAGGCATTTGTATCTGCACGCCAAAAAAATTGGCGTGATGGGCAGTGGCCACATGTGCTCGATAAGAAAAATACAGAGCACCCTTGAAGACTTGAGAGGGGTCTGAGGCAGATATGCCTGTGAAAATGCAAAGAAATGAGGGTAATTAAGGAAAATGAAGGGGGTGCCCTTTTTCAACCGTTTCACATGGCTAAGAGCCTAAGATGCGCATAGGAGAGAGATACAGAAGGGGGGCTAGGGATTTTATTTAAGTAAGGACTTGTCGTTTAGAAAATATTAAATTTTATGCCTTTTTCTCCTATCTTTAAAGAAGGCTAAAATTCAAAGCAAATGAAATTAATATTAATTTCATGGAACATGAAATTCGTGAAATTATTATTAATATTAATATCTCACGAATTAATATTAAATTCGTGAAATTATTATTAAATTTGTAATAATTATAATAATAATAAAAAGATTATATATTCACGAGTTCTTAACATAAACGTGCAATATTTTATACCATTAAGTCTTAAAATCTTTTTAATATAACAAATAGACAAAGGAATTCAGTAATTTCACGAATCTTATGGTGTATAAGAGTTCGTTTGCGTTAGTTTGATCTAAAATCACTTTTAGAAAACTATTTCTTTATATATCTTTATAAAATTATTTTCAAACTATATCTTTACGTATCATGATTTTCATACTAGAAGTGATTGCAGTAAAAGTTTGGGCAATCACTTTTAAGCATAAAAATTTTGTTATTTATCATATCATTCATCTAGTTATTTAAAAGTAATTATCATACCATCTTTTAAATTAAATTAAATTAAATTTTAACTTATAAAAATAATTTTTAAAAAAACTAATGCAAATGAACCTTAAAATTTGATCTCGCCATATAAAGCTTTAGACCCTGACCCAAGCACTTTTGGAGTTTTGGATAATTTTTCTAAAATAATAAATAAATAAATACATATATATATATATGAGTTCCGTTCATGTGAGAACTTCCTTATATGAGGACTAGGCCTTTTGGCCAATGTAAAATGAGTATTTTCAAAAACTGACCGTTAAATTTGATATTCTTCATATGTATGACAGGCATGCCAAAAATTACAGTGATCGGATCACTGGTTTATTAAATACAGACTGTGAATGCTTAACGGTCTGTATTTAAGAAACCAGTGGTTCGATCAATGTAAATGGCATGCCTGTCATACATAGGAAGAATATTAAATCCAAAGGTCAATTTTTGGAAATACCCATTTTACATGGGCTAAAAGGTCAAGTCCTCACATAAACGAGATTATATATATATATATATATATATATAAACCTAATCAAAGGATAGTTTGGTCATTTTACGAAATTCTTTAATTGCGAATTTTTCGCATATAAGTTTGAAAAAAAGGACGAGAGGTGTGGAAAGAAGAAGCTCTCGCTCTAGTTTAATGGATTCTATTGCCTGTCATTTTCTTTCATTTCAATCAATTATAATGAAGCCCTAAGTTATGGGATATATGAAGAAAAACATTTGAGGCTTATTATACTCTCCAGCTTTCTCAATTTGCTCTGAAGTCGCGGTCATCTTCCTCACTATCCGACATGTTAAAAAAAAAATCGGTCTACAGTTTTCCCGGAAAATCTCTTTATCCTTTTCCTACCCAAGAAAAAGTTACTGTTCCTAGCTTTGAAAATCAAAGTCTCTCGCCGCCTTCGTTGATTCCTGCAGTTTCTTTCATTTTCTTATTTTTAGAATTCTGATTTAATTCTTTTTTCTGCACCATTCCATTTATACATTCTGTACACCTAAAGATGATAAAGAAGCAAATTCTCCTCTTTTTAGCAATATTCATTCTTCCACTAGACGCTTCTTACTCCTGCAACCGATCATGCGGCAACGGCAGTCAAACAGCCAAACACGTCTCCTTCCCGTTCGGATTCTCCCCTGGTTGCCAAATCCATCTAAACTGCAGCAAAAACGGCGATATCCTCCTCGGCGATCTTCCAGTCCGATCTCTTGACTCTGATAGCATACTCATCAATCTCCAAGCCAAATGTGACCGTCCGATTCAAATCCTCCGCACTTTGTTCGATCGAAACTACTCGCCGACGTCGCGTAACGGAATTCTGCTACAGAACTGCAGCGGACCAATTTCTCCGTGCACGATACCGACGACAATGGTACAGACTCATTTCGAGCTACAAAATTGTGAATCGAAGAACAGCACCATAAGCTGTTTTTCGGAGAGTAAAGAGAATGACTTTATTAGTTATGATAACGTGACTCGGAATCGCTGTAAGTATCTGTTGTCGTCTATATTGGTTGATTCGATCAATAATTCGGTGGTTTCGTTAGATGTTATGGTGGTTCAATTGAAGTGGTGGCTTGAAGGACAGTGCCAGTGTTCCCGTGATGCTCTTTGTCATCATCTTGTGTCGCCGTTCAACGGACTGCCGAGTTATCGGTGCCAGTGCAGAGAAGGATACTTTGGCGATGGTTACGTGGCCGGTATTGGCTGTCAAAAAGGTTAGTTACAGTCACCGGGATTTATTTGTTCGCTTATTACACTTAGTATCCATTAATTAAAGTCAGCATGTTGATATTTTTCTAGTTAATAATTATGGAATATATATTTTGAAAATTTTGGATTACACACCTTTCTAATTGATGTTACTGCATGTATAATCGTTCGATATTAGATTCTCAAAATACAGACGGTATAAATTATTATAGTTTTTTGTAATGGTACTTCTGAAAAGTCTGATCCATCAATTTTTGACACGCATGACATGCATAGTAATAGTATTTAATATAATAATTTAAATTTTTCAAAATATATATCACACAATTATATGTAAGTCTCATGCTTACTTTAGCCAAATAAGTATATGTTAATAGGATCGTTTATATATATATAATAATCTTTTAATGTAAATACTACACCTGTCTATAAAATTACGCAGTCCATGAGGTGCATCCATCAGTCTGTCACGAAATATCCTAATAGTACAATTCGTATATATACATCTCAACAAATATATATATACATACATACACTAAACGTCAAACAATAAAACAATTAAGTTAATTAAACTTAATTTATGTGATTGTTTTGGAGTGATGCTATGCCTTCTGACTTTCACAAGCTTAAATCATTACAAAGAAGACAATGGCACCTGACAAGGAACATTTTATAGGTCAAAATAATCCTGGCCGGCTTGTCAGAGCTAGAAATTTACAACATTACTCTTAATAGTTAATACATGAGAGGTAGCAGCACACTTGATCTATGTGCATGAGTTTGTTAAGCCGTTAGTATAATAGTCGTCGGTACCGTGAGATATCCTGCATGGCGTGGATTAATTGCGCGCTGGATTTGTAATTTAACGTTATTTATGTGCGTTAGTTATAGGTTTCTTTAATCTTTAAAAATTTATTATATTATACATCATAGATTTTAAATTTTGAAAGAAAAAAAGTTTATTGGCTTAAGATGGTGAGACTCAAAAATAAATAAAATTATTTTGAGAGAGAAAATTATTGTTGCAAGTAGTGAACTAGTGATTACTGATGACCGCGCCTTTTGCGTGTGTTAAGTGACAATCTCATCTCAATAGATGGATTAGATGGTACCCCAACTTAGGGAATCAATTGTCAAAAGCAGAGTTTGAACACGGTAGAAAAGTGTTCTACAATGTCTCTTTCAAAGAGAAAAAAGCATGAGAATTTGATCAGCTTTTTTTCCTTTTTTTTGATACAAAGAATTGGATCATGAAAATTCAGTAACATTAAGTTCTTACATAAATTAATTTAATGAATAATCCATTTACGTGATCAATGTGTCATAATTAAAGTCAAATCATATTTGATAACTTATATGGAATTCATTTTTTTCATCGATCTTATGTTTTGTTTGGATTAGCTTTTCTGAGATGTAAAATTATTTTTAAGGTTTGAAATTATTTTTGAATATGTTTGAATGTTGAACAACATTAATTATGAGTTTAAAATTGATTTTTGGCAAAACTGTTTTCAGTTTTAACGAAAATCATTTCTAGCATAAAAATTATTTTTGAAATACAAATTGATTTCTTCTACTATTAATAATTTCTAGTTATCTTTTACTATTGTCTTGCTAAAAATAAAAGCTAAACTCATCTAAAGTTAAATTAATCTCAACGGAATCTAAGCAGTAATTAAATGCCTTGAGGAGTTGACAAAAGAAAGGAAGAAAAAAAAAGAAAAGAAAAGAAAAGGAGGGAATTTTTAGGATCGACACCCTGTAAAATGGTCAAAAATCATAACGCATCTTTAATCCGGCAAGGTTTTTTTTTTTTTGGAACAAGTAGGACCTGAAAAGCAGAATCGCGGTCCGCACTATCGAAACTACTCAAATGGATGGGTCCGGAGCATCATTTGGTCTGGGAGGTCAAGTCAACATAATTTATTAGCCAAACCGGCTAAAGTTTCTTTCATCATTTGGGTCATCAATAGACCATTTATTCGGGTTTTTTTTTTTTTCCTCCTTTCAATTAACACTTTTTCTGAATAATCAAAAGGCCAAGAACACATCATGCGGAAGACAGAGATGGGGTTAGTTTACCTAATATTTCTTGTGAGGGACCCTCCAGCAATTATTTTAATTAGTTCTTGCATATAGAGTTGCCACTTGTTAGTATCATAAACACCTAATATATGAATACAAGTATCCAATTGTGAAACTTTTTGCGTTTACAACTGTCTCCAAACTCATTGAAACAGAAAAGAACAAAATGAGCAAAAGGGCTCAAGGGATTTAGGGCTAAAATGTAAAATTCAAACCACACTGGATATCATAATATAAATTACTTTACGGGTTAGGGGTGTGATATAATTTTGACTCCAACATGATAATGTGAATTCAAATCCATTAATTTTATGGTCATAGTTTGTGTTGTGCATAATTTGACACTTCTTATTACATTACATGGATTAAAATAATATTTCCCCCCACTGAAATACACCACACTACTACTCTAGGAGCCTCTCCATTTTTTTCTTCCTTTTGTTTTTGAACCAAACAAGACCTCAAGTATAATTATTGTACCGTTGTATGGTAGTATGTAAGTAGCTTTGATGAAGACGGTTGCCCTGGTGCAACACATGTACGCTTTACCATCCAACTTTAATATTATTTCTTCTAATTTTTGGAGGAACTTAAATATTATTTTTTATTTTTATTTTTTTGTAATAACTTAAATATCATTTTCAAGCCCTCCTTAAATGCTTCTAAAAATTTAGTCATAAAAAGATTTTATCATCTATTTGCGTAGTCTTTTGTCCCCACTAATTGTCTTGGACATGTGAACAGGGTCTTCACAATGCAACGCTTCAAAGTACATGTCCGGCCAATGTGGAGGAACGACTCGAGTTGGTGTTCTGATCGGAGGTAACTCTTATTTCCCTGACTAAAAGATAATTAAAACAGCAAAACACTTGACATTTCTGCAACGTCATAGGAACTTAACAAAAGTGTGCTGTGTGCACAACTCTTTTCCTAAGCATTTGTATACACAACTGTTTGATGAAAGCTACATCTTAGGGAATGTACTGTGGGAAAAACTATTGCGGTTGCTTAATTTCTTTGAGCTAAAGCTGTATGGAAAACAAGAAAACCTTATAGGCTAAAAATGAGTGACCGATTTTTATTTCATTCATGTTTAGTCTCTTTTTTTCTATTAACCTTTTCAATTTTATATAGAAAAGAAGGAATGAAGGCAATTTATAATAATAATAATAATAATAAAAACTAATTGTTAGATGATTTATTTAAGAATTAGATAGTAATAAGAGAGTGGACTTACCTAATCCAATTTTCAAATTTTCAAAATACGTTTTGTTGCCTATCTCAACTCTGCCATTGTTATGCCATGGCATAGTTCTCCAAAGTTCTTAATCCTAGGCTCCTAGCTATTGCATTCAATGCCAAAATTCACTGCAAACTTGTAATGTTTAATGTCATTCAAGTGACTAGGACTGGAGATCATGCATAAAGTATAAGCACAGACAAATTAAGTAAAATGGAAAATTGACTACTAAATGCGGGAATCTATTTTCTTAGGCATCGCCGCAGGAGCCTTTTTCATGATCAGTGTGGGTCTAGTATGCTGTTTCATTCGACGGCACTCCACTGTCAGAACCAGAAACAGCACAAAACGCCGTCTATCTGAAGCCACAGGCATCCTCAGCATTCCTTTCTATCCCTACAAAGAAATTGAGAAAGCCACAAATTACTTCTCTGAGAAACAGAGGCTGGGAACTGGTGCCTATGGAACAGTTTACTCAGGAAAACTCAACAGCAGTGATGAGTGGACTGCCATTAAGAGAATCAAACATGGAGATACTGACAGCATTGAGCAAGTCACGAATGAGATCAAGCTTCTTTCATCTGTGAGCCACCCGAATCTAGTCCGCCTTTTAGGTTGCTCAATAGAAAAAGGAGAACAGATCCTTGTATTTGAATTCATGCCCAATGGAACATTATCTCAGCATTTACAAAGAACAAGAGGCAACGGACTTCCCTGGCCGATTCGCCTCACAATTGCCACCGAAACTGCTCAAGCCATTGCCCATCTCCACTCTGCTATTAACCCTCCAATATACCATAGAGACATTAAGTCCAGCAACATACTTTTAGATTACAATTTCAAGTCAAAAGTTGCAGACTTTGGCCTTTCTAGACTAGGTATGATTGAATCATCGCATATTTCAACTGCCCCACAAGGAACTCCTGGATATCTTGATCCTCAATACCATCAGAATTTCCATCTTTCTGATAAAAGCGATGTTTACAGCTTCGGCGTAGTTCTTGCGGAGATCATAACAGCACTAAAGGTAGTCGACTTTTCTCGGCCTCAGAATGAGGTGAATTTAGCTGCTCTAGCTGTTGATAGAATTGGGAAGGGGTGTTTAGATGAGATAATAGACCCATTCCTTGAGCCACACAGAGATGCTTGGACCTTTTCATCGGTGCATAAAGTAGCTGAGCTTGCTTTCAGATGCCTTGCATTTCATCAGGACATGAGGCCTACAATGATGGAAGTGGCAGCTGAATTAGAACAAATCAGGCTTAGTAGGTGGGTATCTTCAGAAGAGAACAACGGCACAGCTTCATCAGAGTCATCCTCTTTCTTATCTTCTTCGTCTAATGTAAGCGAGAAGCCACTGAGCCTGACGCTTAACAAGGCTGGACTGGAGGGTAGAGGTCTGTTTGTGCTGCAGACTGGGGGAAGTTCTATAAATTCAATGGAAAGGGTGAAGGATAACTCCCCTGTTTCTGTGCAGGATCCATGGTTAAGTGAACAAAGCTCACCTTCATCAAACAGTTTGCTGAGTAATGCAATTCAGTGACTTTTAAGGAGCTCTTCTTTTGGGTACTCTAGTTTTATATCATATTGTTAATAGCATCAAGTGTAAGCATTTTTTTGGTTTGCATATTTAAAGTACTTTTCTTGGTTTAAAAATTGCTTTAAATTTTCCACTCAAAACCAAGAAATCAAACAGTGCTGCAGTTTTAATGTATATGAGTTTTGTCCCTTCGTCCAGGTGTGCTTGTGGAAAGTACATGAGAAGCAACTATTGTTTTTTTTTTTTTATTTTTTTTTTATTTTTTTATTATGCTTATAGTGGAAATAAAATTCAAAATGATCCTAACGACACAACGGCAGTCAAGGGAACAAGAGTGCCAAGTCAAACCTGAAGATATTGCTACTGATATTTCGGGCCAGCAGATTTGTTACGTTTGTGATATTATTTTTTATTTTTAATAGCTTATTTATAGGACGAAGTTCTGGAGAGTTTGTATATAAATATTATACACTGTGTACACTTGATCTAATCTTTAATGCAATCTCTTTTCTAGTGAATCCTTACATGGTATCAGAAGCCCGTAAGACTCATGTCTTACTGATCCTCTTCAAGATGTCTACCTCCCCAAATTCCTCAACTTCAAATGTTTCCAAGAACAACCTTCCCACCTTCAACCCATCTTCTTCCATCAACCTCACTAAACTCACACGTCTAAACTACCCAACGTGGAAAGCCACCATGTTACCCTACCTCAAAGGCCAGAAGGTCTTCAGTTATATAAATGGCACGATCTGGCAGCCTGCTAAAACCATCACTGACTCGAGCCAAAAAAAAACTTTAGGATTGACTAACTAAATCTATAATGGAAATGTTACTTCATCCATCTATTTCTACCATGTTTAACCACCCATCTCATGTGGACCAATTATTGAAAAATATCATCTTTATCAATGTGAAACACACACCAAACGCCAACTAAGATGGATACAAAGAAATGGATGAAAAAGATGGGTAAAATATTATTACTCAAACTAAAATATGCATTATATATATGCCTATATTCATTTGGTCTTGTAATCTTTGCGATGTCATGCTTCCTTATAGGCCCATGACCTTCTTCCAACTTCCACAACGTGGTTTTCTTTTCTTCTTGCATCACATGCCATGCGTCACTTCCCCATTGGGCCTTGGTCCATTATCCCATCGGTTCCATCTTG
>JAESVK010000138.1:6158954-6184645 GCA_017140935.1 Hamamelis virginiana | reverse complement strand
TTTTTTTTTTTTTTTTTTTTTTTTTTTGTTTTTTTTTTTTTTATTTTAATTAAAAAATTTTCCAATTTTTTTTAAAAAAAAAAACAAAAAAAAAAAAAAAAAAAAAACACTTCTAAAATCAATTTGTTTGGTTCCATATATTTTGCAGACCCCACTTGCCCATGTGGCATATTTAAGTTGACCAAGTCAGTCGAAGTCATTCTAACAAATATATATTTTTTTAAAATCAATTTTACAAATAATTTTTTGAAAGTCATTTTTATAAATATTTTTTTTTTTAAAAGGACATTCTTATAAAAAAAAACTCAACAAAACCTACAAATCTTTATGGGAGCTTGAACAATAAATACATGCTGGTCATTTCTATAGGAAGAATCATCATCAGACGCACCACGTGATGATCAAGGACACCCTACCCACATCCACGTCAACCCATATTATACAACCCGAAATACACTCGAACACTGTTTTAGATTATTAGTCCCCCACTTTACCAAATTTAGTAATTTACCCCATCAGACAGACTGAAACTTCGACGAAATCCATTCGTCGTCGGCTTCGCCGGAATATGTCATCATCGGCGTGGCTGCGCTCAAAAACTCGCTCTCTTCAAAGACGTTACTGTAACAGAAGAACCCAACGCCGACGTTCCGACTTCGATCTCAAACGAATCGTAACGAAGAAACAGCTCCACCACCAATAACCTCGACACTAGAACCACAAAGTCCTTGCCGGCACACTGCTTATTGGCCACTGACGGACTCTCCGTCTCCGGTCCGTTTGACCACAGCACGTGCTTCAACATCTTCTCACCGTCTCCGACGAACCGATCCGCCACGAACTCTTCGGATCTCTCGAAGATTTTCGGATCCTTCGTTGCAAACGGTTGGTACCCGAACATCATCTCGCCTTCTTTCACCTCAAACGCCGCGTCGTGGCTTTCGATCACCAGATCTCGCTTTGCTCTGCCGTACTGTAACGCTACCGGCGGTTCGATCCGTAACGATTCGTACACCACAGATTTCATCAACGGCATCTGTTCCATGGCCGCCATCGTGACTTTCCCGCCGCTGGATTTGACGGCGGATCTGATCTCCTCGGCTAACCGTGTGTGGAGTTTAACCCCGGCACGGCCGATCAATTTGATCACGTTAGGGAAGAAGATCTTCATGCCTCCGAATGAATTGAAACACGTGGCGAATAAGAGATTATGGCAAGCTTCTTCTCGTGAGATACCGAGCTTCTCAGCTTCGTCGAGAACCGGCGTCGATGACTCGTAGAAGAAATCGTAGAGTCTCTTATAATCGGATTTTATCAGAAATGGTGGGAGAGGGAAAGTGTGAATGAGGAGCTCTTCTAGATACTTCGGAAGGCCGAGAGTGAGTAGTGGACTGAGTTGAAACAGTACCCATTTTCCAATTAGAGACGGCGCGTCGGTACCGAGTTTGGTATCGGCCGGGTTCGTTCCGTACAGAGACCGAGCCAAGAAGTTGAAGGAGGCTTGATCGTTAGCATCTCCAAAACTAGATTTGCCTTTAGCGGCTAACTCGCTTTCCAGAGTCTCGAAGAGCTGAGTGAAGCTGTCATGGAACTCAGGGATCACCTTGTCACGACGAGACCCGAGGAGGAAGAACATGAGTCGCTTGAGCTTGCCGTGACTCGGCTCGGACGGGTCGAGATAGGACAGAACTCGGTAACCGCCGGTGAGTTCTGTGGAAGGCATGTAAGTACCGGTGAAGAGATCTTTCTTCTCAACTTTTGTGACGTCGAACAGTACAGGGAAGCTCTTGCCGTCAAGTAAAACGACGACGTTGGGGTTTGGGGAAATGAACGGACCAGGTGGCATATTAGCTTTGAACACTGTTGACTGATACTTCTGCATTTTTGACTTGAAATATTCATCTCTGCCTTGGTTATAGAAATAATCAAGTCGATCTTTTATAGGACCAATAAAAGGAAGCCCATAATCACCTGGAATTTTACGGATCGGAAGTTTATCCTGCACCGGTGTCGGTGCCGGTGTCGTAGGAGCTGTAGGTACAGATGGCTTTTCTGAAACAGAGGCTCTGATCGGACGGACAATGAGACGACGCGTGGAGGGCTTAGAAGGTGTTTTATGTGATGGTAGTTGGATTTGCAGAGACGGGAAAGCTAGAGAAGAAGTTGACATTTCTGCATAAACTGTTAAAGCTTTTTTTTTTACTCAAGTTGCAGAGGAGGGTAGAGGTAGAGAGAGAAGAAAGTGAAAATGAAACTCCTTTTATTGTAGTAGTGTGGTGTGATGGTGGGTGGTTGGTTTGGGGTCTATATTTATAGGGCTATATAAAAGTATGCAGAGTGGGAGTGGCGGGACCGGTGATTTGTACAGCCATATTTTCGTAAGGTTGGAGAGAGTCATGAAAGGTGTGCGTATTTTATTTTATTTTATATTTTATATTTTTATTTTTCTCAATAAATTATTTATAAAAAAAAAATTATGTAATAAAGTATGTTAAAATTGTCTCATAAAATATTGGTTGGTTTCACTTTAATTTTTATGTAATAAAGTGCATCAAAATTATTTTTAAAATATTGACAGACAAATTAATACACAAAAATAGTAAATGGCATGTGCAAAAATTAGTTCACAAAATGCTCTAATTTTGACAATTTACCTATAAAAAGGAATGCTTTAGGCATTTTTAACTCTAATTAATGCACGTGGATGGCACATACTTTTTTTTCATATCTTTTTTAAACGGAATAATGATATTTAAGAAGAAAGTTGTTTACTTTCTTTTGTTTTGTTTACTTTCTTTTGCTTATTTGCCGCAGTGTTTTCCTAAAATGACTCTCTCAAAAAATAAATTTTTGAAAATGGCTTTCTTAAGAAAATATTTGAGAATTTGATTCTGTCGACGAAGTCAATAGACATTTGGCAATTCGATGCACTAAAATGATGTTTCGTTTTTTGGAAAATTAGAAAAACATTGTTTACAATAGTGTGTTTAGAAAAAATTTCACAAAAAGGAAAAAAAAAAAAAAAACAACACACAAAGAGTCGCGCGCACGCACACACACACACATATATATATATATATATATACCCAGATTGTAAGAGATACAAGCTGAGATGTATGGGAATACCCAATTATATTATTTTTTAATAAATAAAAATAAAAGAGTTTGGGAGTGTAAAAAAATGTATAGAATTTGGATGAGGATAAAATTGGCAAAAATAGGCCTCAAACACCATTCAGTAACTTTAAAAATAATTTTTGTTAAAAAAAAGCTGAATAATTCAAACTTATCCAAAAAATAGAGAAACAGTATCCAAATCACAAACAATTACAGAATCCAAATCACAATTTCCTACTATTATCTATTTGTTTGTTTCATAGTCTCCTTTCACATATTCTTCTTATTCAGAGATAAGAGTCCAAATCACAAACAATCATAAGCAACTTGAAAAATAAATAAAGACAAAGTAAAAATTATGAGAAGAGAATTAAATTGAGAAAAGAAGTTCAAATAAATACAAAATGATAAAATTTCCACTAAAAATGCTGTTACGAATAGCGTATTTTGAGACTTCACAAAAATGTTGTTTAAAACAATGTTTTATTCCCAGCGTGATGCCACGTATCTGTTGACTTGATCAACAGGGTCAGATGCTCAAATATTTTTGCAATAAGATCATTTCCAAAAATTTATTTTTTGAAAGGGTCTTTTTAGAAAAAGACTCTATTTGCCAATATCTTTGATACTTTTCTTTTCCCACGTGTTGTAATTATAGTTCTATATGTGATCCTTCAAAGAGTATGGCATACACACACCAATTAATAGGGAGTAAAGTGCAATTAATTTAAATTAGTATTTATTTTCTCAAGCGCAAGGTTCATTGTCTACCTAATGATGAGTTTGGCATTTAATTTCAAAACTTTATTTATGAAAATGATCTTAGAAAGCAACCTGAATCCATTAACCTCCTATCACATAATTCATGTATTGTTTTGCAAATCACATTCCATTTGCAAATCCTATTTTACTTCTTATATTTGAAAAATACTCTTTTTCTTAATTTATAATTAATCACAATTGTCTTAATTTAATGGTGACTTATGACCATTGTGGAGCATCCCGTATTGTTTTAAAAAATTATAATTAAAATATTTAAAAGAATAAAATATTAAAGTCATATTAATTTGAACTAAACTCCATTAACCTATATTTCTCCATTGCATTAATTAAGCTTGTCATTTTGAGGTGTTGGGTTTGGATCCTCAGCTTGGGTTTTTTTTGCTTGAATTTGCTTAAGTTATGAGAGCATGACACATCATTAAAATATATCATTCATCTCATACTTTAGATGATGTGCCACGATCTTAAGTACCCAAGCAAACCTAAGTACAAAAAATCCAAGGCTAGCTCCAAGCAGAGGATCGTGACTCGTGTTCATTAGGTTCTTATGTTTCGTACATTTATTGATGGAATTGAATATGTGATTTTGCGTAATTATACTTTCTTTCTTTTTTACAATCCCTCACCATTTGAGTTACTCCCAGTGAGTTGAGATCCACAGTCTTCATCCCTTAATTCTATTTGCTCTGGGTTTGATCTCACTAATTCTATTCTTTGTCCCATCTCACAAAAATCTATTTTGAAAAACTCACTCTTTAAAAAACAAGTGGGGTTGTTTTTTGGAATGGTATGAAATGATCTCCATTTCCATCTTGAAAAACTCACTCTTTAAAAAAATTCTTGATTTTTGGCTTTTGTGAGTGGGGTAGGCATGGGCGAAGCCGGGGAGCGTCCGGATCCTCTACTTGTGCTTGCATATACTTGGGCGATGTGGCATAATTTGGATGGTCTGCTTTTCACTTGGGTGATGTGCAGACCATCCAGATCATGCCACGTCACCCAAGCACCAAGCATATGCAAGTAGACGGGGGGCGGGGGGCAAATGCCTACCCTCAACTTTTTAAAAATGTTATTTTTATATACATATTTTATAATACTTAGAAATTCGCCCCTGTTAAATTTTAATTTTGCTCCTAAATTTTTTACTATTGCAGCCCACCTAATTTTTATTTTTGTTATTTAAAATTCAATTGAAATGTATTGATAATTGAAATTTGTAAGTTAATTATATATACATATACATAAATTATTATCAGGTCGATTTAACATAAAATTGCGTCAGATCATTTCCATATGGCCAGTTTCAAATGAGATTTTATAAAATTGACCGTTGGATTAGATACCTCTCTTCTGTATGTCATGCTTGCAAAAAATCACAGTGATCCAACGGTTGGTTTTTGTAAAATATCATTGTAAAAATATGCAACTTATTTGTTCTTCAAAATATCACCATTTTTTTACAGTAAGTTTTTTCAAAAACCAACCGTCGGATCGCTGTGATTTGCATGCATAACAAACAGAAGAAGAGTCTAGATCCTCCACTAGGATTTTCCTGTTCTTAGATTTGCTTGAGCATTAAAATCATGACACATTTCAAATATATCATTAATCTCACTTTAAATGATGTGTCACGATCTTATGTACCCAAACAATTTCAAGCATAAAAAAATCGAAATCATAATTCTTAAAAAGCATCTTGAGAAACTCACTTTTTAAAATATAAAGACATGATTATTTTTAGTTTTTGCGAAAGGGACAGATAATAGAAATAGAAAATCCCCACTAAGCACTAGTGCTTGAGTATCTTTGGTACATATTTTTTTTCTGCCCATGTGTTGTATATAACTATATATAGTTCTGTGATCCTTCAAAGAGTGGCATACACGCTCCAATGAACAGAGAGTAGAGTGCACTTAATACAGTTTATCTATTTAATTTCTTAAGCATAAGGTTCATGGTCCATACCTAATGAGTCTGACATTTAATTTAAAAACTTCATCTATGAAAATGATGTTTGAAAGCAGCCTGAATATATATAAAAGCTCCTTTCATATAAGAAAAATGTTATACATCGCTATAACTCTATAAGGTATCACTACAACTATCACTATAAGAGACAAATATTGTGAATTTTCAAAATTATCCATTTGTGATTTTCCAAAACTACCCATTCATCGTAGCAATGTATAGTATTACTTTCCATATAATTATATGTATCATTAGGATTGTTGTAAATTACTTTTACCTTTATATATATATATATTAATTTGAATTAAAATCCATTAATATATAGTTATCTATTGCTTATATTATACTAAATGCTAGAATAATCCATCAACTCTCTTTTAATTTTCATTCATTATGGTGATAGAATTAAAGTGTTACGAGTACACATGAACTGTTTGTACCACCACTTCTAATATATAAAATAATAAAAAAAAAAAAACTTGTACCCGTTGATTTTTTTTCTTTTTTCAAAAGTCTTCTAGTCGTCCATAAACTTAATTAAAATAAAGTGATTTAAATAATTAAATAAAATTAAGTTTAAAAAACACGATAGACGCTTGCAAGTTTAGATCTTGCTTCTTTATTCCCACACAAGGCAAATGGGGTCTACAAGAAAGGGCCAAATCTAGATTCCATAGGTATGCCCACGTGTTTTGAATTTTAGTTTTTTACTTTGAATCTTAAGAATTCGAGTTCAAGTTCTTACCCAGAACATTTGACCGGTATGTTATTCTCCATGCCTATGCTATCAACGGGCCGGTCCTTGGTTTTGCAGTCTAAAATATTTGCTTGAGGTCTCAAATTTAAGAAGGGTTCAAGTTTTTTTGAGGTCCTTAATATATATTCTCTTTTATTTAGTGATGTTATTTAGAGATTTAACTGTATATTTTTTTTTTTTTATTTCCTGTATATTTGAATTATATTCATTTTAATAGATTAAGTATTTTGATATTTGTTTGATATATGTGTATTAGTGAATAGTAATAGGAGGTTCTGGATGAACCAAATGAAAACTCTTTTGTGAATTACTTATTGTAGTATGGTTGTAAGTTTTAGCATAAAAGAAACTAAAATATGTAATTATTTTTTTTTATATGTGTCAAAATGTAGAATGACATCATTTTAGGAACTCGCTTAGTGCCACCCAAATCCCAGGGCCGGCCCTGGCTATCAACTAACAATTAATTCTACTAGTAACATCCACATGTACTCAACTTCAATAGGTCATTAAAAGAAAAGAAGTAGTGAAGACAAGCATGATAATATAAGAAGAAATAAGAAGGAATATGGCCAATTTAGGTAGATAAGAATGAATTAACTGATTAGTGTGAAATTGCAGCAAATATTCATTTGAAAGTCCAAGTCCACAAAGGACTTTCACTTGCAAATACCTATGCCAAACGCGGCCTAATCTTCCGTCCTAGACGGTGTCGAACGCGATGGTATACGCTCGTGGGTTTGAAAGTCAAATAAAAAACGGTAGGGTCAAACAAACGCTAAGCCTCCGACCTCCGACCTCCGACCATTCTTCTTTTTGGTGCAAAATGAAATTAAGGAGACACCAAAAAGGAGAAGGAGGACGCGAAAGCTGCTTTTCCTACTACCGGCCAAGCGCACTTCTATTTCCCGCGTGTATTTGATGTCGCATTTGGCTTGGACCCGCCGTATTCCTTTTTTATACCGTCTGCATTGGACTGTTGGGGATGTCAATCCGAACATAATGTTTTCATACACCTCATCCTAGAATATAGTCTTTTTTTTTAGAGAAATAATTTAAAAGAATTATAAAAATTTAACAGAACAAATATTTAAAAGTTTCTAAATTTAGAGCTTTATGCGGCAAGGTCTCCAAAATTTTTAAATTCTTTTATTTATTTGTTATGTTATAAAGATCCTTAGACCTAATGATCTAAAATGGTTTTGTTAGTAATTTATGGGTATATAAGTCCTTTTCATGTAAATTAGCTTATAGTAGATTTTGAAAGAAAAAAAATAATAATGTTTATATATCCTCTTTTCTGTATGGGTATATAAGTCTTTTTCAAATAAACCAGCTTACTGTTGATTTTGGAAAAAAAAAGAAAAAAAATGTATATATCTCTTCTTTTCTGTATAAGCTAGATTCAATAGAATTATATCAAAACTGAATTTATTAAAAAATAGTGAAATAGAAACCAATCAATCTCATTATAAACTAAGTCTTTTGTTTGCAAAACAATCACTCAATATAAATTTATAATTGGACCAAGTTTTTGTGTTTGTAACAGTAAAACAATCCTTTAGGGCCCGTTTGCGTAAGCTTATGCTAAAATTATTTTTGGCGAACTATTTCTTCACACATCTCTTTTAAATTATGTTCAAACCATGTCTTCACATATCAACATTTTCACACTAACACTATGTTTGGATTGAGAGAGTTGGAAAGAAGAGAAGAGAAACTCATTAAGAGAAGAGAAGAGAAAGTTAAATGACTTTCTCTCCACCTTGTTTGGATAGAGAGGGGAGAAAGTTAAATGACTTTCTCTCCATCCTGTTTGGATAGCCTTCATAAGAGAAGAGAAGAGAAGATTTTAAGGTATAAATTCCAATATTGCCCTTACTTACATAAAAAGAAAATAAGAACTAAAGAAGGATGAGAAAGGACAGAATAGTAAAATCACCCCTCATTTAAACTCTTTCTCTTCTCTTCTCTCCATTTCTCTCCGATTTGGAGTGAAAGAAATGTAGCCCCTTTTCTCTCCTCTTTCTCTCCCCCTCCTCCCCTTTCTCTCCAACTCTCTCAATCCAAACGAGGAAAACTTAAAAAGTTTCTCTTCTCCTCTCCAACTCTTTCAATCCAAACTGACCCTAAAAGTGATTGTGGTAAAAGTTGGAGCCTCCTAACTTTTGCCACAATCACTACTAGTATGAAAATTTGGTCATGCATCCTAGCATCTTTCAAGTTATTTAAAAGTGATTATCATTCTTCCTATTAGATCAAGTGAAATTTAAACTCCAAAAGTTATTCTAGAAAAAATTAATGCAAACAAACTCTTAGTCTGGGATTATCATACTGTTAGACAAATGAAAATTTTGTTGTATTTCATGGGTCAATCGGCCTATATTCGGCTCTCATTTGTCCATTTTTTTTAAAAAAAAGTTAGCATCAATCATGTTACATTAGAAGGTCAGCATCGATCATTAAATTTTTTTATTTTTTTATTTTTTTATTTTGGCCAAACTATAGAAATTTATCCTTATTCCAAAGCCTATTGACTAGTGCTCTTCTTGTGGCATGCCTCATTGTAACCAACTATATATTAGTGTGTAAAATTCATTATTGCGATTTGTTTTTTCTTTTGTGAATTTTATAATAAAAAATCAAGTAACAGTCTTATTGAATATCATTCAATCATGCATATTTAGGATGTCATCCACATTAAATTGAAACAAAATTTTGTTAATAAAAAATAAATTTGCTGACCTAAAATTTGTTAATTTGGGTATGGTCTTGACTCGAAACAAAATTTGATTGTCCCAACATTAGTTAATAACAACAAATTTTGGTAGTATGGCTTGGGTGGGACTTAAATGCCTGGCGCCCACCATGAACGTACGTCCCTCGCATACCTCATTATCTCCGCACTCTAGATGATTAGATGACATCACTTTTATCGTTTTGAAGGTTTTTTTTTTAATCTATTTCCTAACCTTTTTGTAAAAATAATTAAATAAAAATAAAAATTAGGAGTGCAAAATAAATGGAAATCATTTATCTCACTTTGATGCCCCTCTTATAAAATTTCATCTTGAAAAATTCACTTTTTAAAAAAATATTTATGCTAGTTTTTTAGGATGAATTTTTGTGCAAGGGGACAAAAAAGTAAGAAATGAAAGTAGGATAGATAATCGCCACTCGTTAAAATTTCACCACGAACTCATCTATTGAAGCAGTTTCTGCTTATAATTTTTTTTTTTTTAAATGATAACATTCTCATCAAAATGCCTTGTCTCTCTATTTTTATATATTTCAAAAATGCCCTCTATCTTGTGTATTTCAAAAATGTGCGAAAGTAAAGGATTTATCGTGCTGTTATGTCATTTGTAGTGAGAGTGGATTTGCTCCTAATGAGCAGACATATTAATTAAGACATCCTAATGTGTAATCAACCGGGTGAAATCATTTTATAAGGCAATTCATAGACTGAAATCAAAATATAGATATTAAGACTGTAATATTATAAACATAATTGTACATAAATTTGTCTCTGTGTTTTTATTTCAGCCATTAAATTGTCTAATAAGCTAATTTCAATTGTTGAATTACACATTAAGAGGTCCAAATATTTATCATCGTCAAAAGAAAATTTGAATTCATGGGAATAAACCCATAGCAGGCTAATAAAGAGAGAGCTAGTGAGAAGATTATGTCACTGGCAGACAGGTCCTGATTTGGCCGTGGTGTACAAAAGATCAGGACGTCCAAGTGCCTTTCTAGATTTGTGACACATAAGGAAATGGGGCATCTAATGGCTATAAACTTAGACAGGCTTAGCATGCATTTGGTTTGTCTTCCTCCCAAAAAATACCTCACCCCTTCACTCCATCCATACTCATCTTTTCTTTTTTGGGGGAATTTGGTGATAGATTCTATTTAAGAAAAGTTTAACGTGAAAAGTCCTCCTAAAACTTCTGTATTGCGAAAAGTCCTTTTACTCACTAATGGACACCATTGAAGTTGCAAAGATGGAGGATCCACAATTTTGTGATGACGGGTAGAAGCTCTCTTTTCTTCTTCTCACTGTGCTATAGATCAAAATACAGTGTTTTCATCGTGTTCATGCAGACGAAGACTTTTACGACCATAGACTTTTTTTTGGGCCAAGTTCCCCATAATGATCTAGAGAGAGAGAGATTGCGTGGTGTCGAGAGTGAGAAAGGACGATATCAGAAACCATAAAATTTGTTGTTTTTTTTTTTTATATAAAAAAAATAAAATTAAAAAAGAGAAAACCCAAAAAACACAATAAAACCCCAAAAACACAAAAAATACAGTGAAAACCTAAAAAATTGTTTTCACTATGTTGTGGTGTTTTCATTGCATTGGAGGTGTGTGAGACCCCAAAATTTTCAATAGTAAAATTTTCTTAATTATTATTATTTTATTTTATTTATTGCACACATGGAATTTTGTTATTGGCCATAGTGTGCCATGTGGACACTTTTTGAGAAGGGTGCATGAGAGTATTATGAAATGCATTATTGTGTCGGCAAGTGGTGGAGTAATGCATTATAATTGAAATGGAGTGAATGATTGATTATATATATATATATTTATATATATATAGGGTGGGACCCGGGTGGGATCCACCCATTTTGGTATTATGTGTGTTTGTTTATATATATATATATATTTATATATATATAATATATAAAAAGAAAAGGATGTCGGGAAGGGGGGAATGAGTGAGGAGAGAGAGAGTCTATATATATATATATATATATATATATATATATATACTAATAAGGAGGGGGGAGGAGATAAGAAGAAGAGGAGATGAGGAGAGGATAAGAAAGGGAAGCTAAAGGAGAGTGTGTCGGCAGAGAGAGAAGAGAGAAAGAAGAGAGGAGAGAAAGAAAGGAAAAATAGGAGAGAAGAAAAGAAAAGAAAGAGAAGGAGAGAAAAATGAGAAGCTAAGGAGAAGATGGAGCTGCACAAACGCAGAATACTCGGTAATTTAATTGCATAATTCCGAGCTTAGTGAGGTGAGATATTATTTCTATTTTGATTATATTTCAATTTTTGGATTGAATATGGTATGATTTAATGATGAAATAATGATTTGCATATATATAATATATGTATATCAATGAGGATTTCAAATCTTGGATTTTGATTTTATATGAAAATGAAAAGTTGAAACTTTGGGAATATTTTTCCTATCAACTATATCAATTCAAGATCATGTGTACCAAATTTGGGAATTTTCCGATGAGTAGATTAATTTCTATAATTTTCTGAAGTTTATGAAAAGCTGAAACTTTGAAAATTTGTAGTATATTGTGTATATGTCCGAAAATTCTGAAATTTGAGTATATTGTAAAGCTTGAATTTATGGATTTTTAGAGACAAGAATCATGGAAAAAGACCCATGGATGAATGGGAATTTCTAGAGAGAGAAAGTTTCCTTGAAGCTTTAATGGTAGACACATGGTGTATTTTCATAGTTTATTGAAAAATTATGATTTTTACATATGTGGTATAGATTGATTTTATATGAATTTAGAACTTTGAATCACTTCAATTGGATGTGAATTGTGAGAGAAATTGAGAACCGAAGTTGCCGAAAAATCGGAAATTTTATTAATGAGCCTACTTCGGCATCATTTTTAAATATGTTCGGATGGGAGGTGTTATACACCACCATGATATTTTGAAAGCTTGTATCACACAGATTCTATAACATCTTGAATCATCCAAATCGGATGAGTAACGAAGGAGATATAAGTGTGCAAAGTTGGCCAAAAAGATGGAAAATATTGACGTAACATGTACGTGAGTGTGCATGTATAATCCTAGAGTGGATTATTTGTAGAAAAAAAATACATGTGGATAGAAAATTAACTATCTTCCAAATTGTGAGTCTTTGGAAAATAGTTAATTATCATGAATAATTGATTTTTATAAAATCATGATGATTAGTGAAAAATCTTGGAAATACAAGTGATGGAAATTATATTGGCATATATATAAACTGTTAATATATGCATGTGATATTTGTAAAGTTTATAACATGCTGTTATTATTATGAATAAAATGATGAAGCATGTTAATTGTTATGTATAAAATACATACGTGTGATATTTGCCATAATTATTGCACATAAAATTGGCATATGGCATGTGGTGATGATGTTATGAGAAAGTGACTGGGCTTAACAGTAAATTCCATACATCTCATAGTAACAATGTGTTTTAAGAAAATAAAACCGTGCACTTGTCATGTGGATATGCGTAAATGGGAGCGCATGTTACGCGTGCAAGCAAAGCGGACAATATTGTTACTTGGAGAAGTACGGGGTGTTACAGTGGCACAGTTACATGTGGTGGCTCAAGTTGAGTGAGCAGAATGATTTATTTGTATATCACTGATATAACAGTTGATATGAGATATATGTTGAGTTAATATACTATGAAATGTATGCATGATTGACATACATGAAATGTTGACATGAGATATATGTTGAGCTGATATACTATGAAATGTATGCACAAATTGACATACATGAATTGTTGATATGAGATGTATGCCATATGTATTGCATATAATAATTGCATCTGGCATGAGACACAGTTACATGTGAAATATATTGCATAGAAAATCATATGCATTTATGATTATTTTTGTAACTGTGGAGTTGAGATACCACCGATGGACAAAAGATCCTGGAAACAGTTATTGCACTAATATATCACCCATGCTAAAAACAGTACGTAAATCCTCTTGCCAATGAGTGGCAATCGCGGTAGGTCCTAAAAAGGCGGGGACTGGGTGATATACATCCTAAAAAGGCGGGGATGTTATGGACAAAAGATCCTGAGAATGGTTAGTGCATTAATATATCACCCTTGCTAAAAACAGCACGTAAATCCTCTTGTCAATGAATGACAATCGCGGTAGGTCCTAAAAAGGCGGGGACTGGGTGATATACATCCTAAAAAGGCGGGGATGCTGTTGTGGTTAAGATGGTTGAGTACCCTAAAATGAGGTAGCCATCTGTTATGTGAATGGTTGATGTTTTGCAGGAAAAGCAGGACAGAGAGATGGTTGAGTACCTTAAAAATGAGGTAGCCATCTGTTATGAGTTGATGTTTTGCAGGAAAAGCAGGACAGAGAAATGGTTGAGTACCTTAAAAATGAGGTAGCCATTTGTTATGATGAAATGGTGAAATGGTGAATCCTAAAATAAGGTTACCATCAGTGTGAATGGTTGAGGTTTTGCAAGAAAAGCAGAACAGAGAAAATGACAGGTATGACTGCATGAGCATTGCATCATAAATCTGTCATATGCATAAAGCATGCAGATACAGTAAAATTATTTATTGTGAAAAAGTGATGGATATATTCTGTAATATATATATAAATGAATTACAGATATGATGATTTATTTATGTGATATTTGGCGTATGATAAAATTTATTGACAGCTATGAGAATACGGAAGGAGGTGAATATTTCTGAATGTATTGAGAGAAGAAGATATTGTATTCTTGTAATATGAATAACAATAATAAAAATGACTCACCGTGGACTAGGCAAATTTGGCTGAACCACGTAAATCCTGGTGTTTGTTTATTTTCTGCTATGTGTTTTCTTTAAGAGGATGACACGTTATCAGCATGAGATTCTATCCAACTCAGTAAACTAAATGGATGTTTTTGAAATTTGGGTACATTACGGGACTGTACTCAGGATACAAACTAGTACTCAGCGCTATCTTTAATTGTTGAGATGTTGAAAAAAATATTTAAAGACTTCCGCACGCGTATTTTGAAAAACTGTGTTAATTTTTTTTAAAAAAAAAAGAAATTACTCAAAAGATAAGCGCTTGGTGTTTTATGTCACTGTGGTATTTCCGCATAGGGGTAACCCTGTGTGGGGTGTTACAAGGTGTTTTCACTGCATTGGGATGTTTTCACTGTGTTGGGTCATTTTCATTGTACTGGGGGTAGTCCTGCCATTTTGAAAACTATTATGAGAAGATTAGGACTTTTTATATGAAGCAAAATTTAAATAGGACCTTAGGAAGGAAATAAATATTAACTGGACTTTTTGCATAAAACTTTTCTTAAGTAGGACTTATGGCCAAATTCACTTTTTGTTTTTGTTTTTTAAGATACATGCGCATCTCATATCTCTTACTCTCTCCTCCATTCCGAGTGCTCTCTCTCCTCCATGCACATTGCAACTCTCTTTTTCCTTCCTTATAACACATCTTAATGCATATTAATTTAGCATACATAATCTGATTACTAAGATGAACTCAAAGACACTTTCAGTAGTACAAAATGTTTGTTGGAAATCTTTTACCATTAACAAGTGGAGCTACTCTATTTTCCAGTTGCAGGTTAATGCTCTTTTATGGAGCTACTATGATTTTTTTTGCAATGTGCTATGAGAGAGAGAGAGAGAGAGAGAGAGAGAGAGAGAGAGAGAGAGAGAGAGATAGAGATGCGAATGGAGGAGGGAGAAATGGGATGCATATGGAAGGTGAGGCCTTCATTTTGGGGAGGAAGACAAGCCAAAATGACACCCATGCTGCCGTTTTATTATTGTCTAAATTTTTAGCCGTTAGATGCCTTCATTCCTTACGTGTTGAAAATCTAGAATGTCACTCAAACCTCCTGTCTTTTGCAAACTAGGAGCAAATCCGGACTTGGCTGGTTCAGCATTCGGCCAGTCAAGCTGCTGAACCAGAAACCAAGCCTTTACTTTGTTAAAGCATCTCCAACCATAGGAGACAAAGCTCTATTTTAGGCATTATGCTTATCCAAATCCAATAACTTACACTCTAATGGATGAAGCAAATGACTAGGCATTTTGTTTATCTTCCATTTGGAGAACCAAATTTAGCAAGATAAGAAATTATAGGTAAAATACTAAAATGGCGACATCATCTTTAAATAGTACTTTTTGTTTAAATTGACTCAAAAAAACAATTAAAATATTGAACAAAAAGTTAAAATAATTTTAAAATATTAATGATTAAGTATTTTATGTAGATATGGTTGTAGTGAATTTTCATTTAGATAGACAATATTAATGATTAAGCATTTTATGTAGATATGATTGTAGTGAATTTTCATTTAGATAGACAAAGTGAGAATGGCAAAATACTATTTTGTGTTTTGGAGTTGCAGGTTCGCACTTTGCGGATAGGAATTTAATAGTTACCGTCTAGAATCCAGCTCACAGGTAACAGAAAAATAAATAAATTAGCACCAACCAGATAAGAATCTACAACATACTCTTCATGGCATACATAACGTGTCCGGTTTCTAGTGGCTGGGATTAACAATCTCACGAGTTCTGATTCTAGCATATGATTCCACGAAACCCACGAAGATTTAGGGTTTAAGCGGTGGAAAATATTATTACAGAAGAAAAACAACCAACTCTGCTAAAACCCTCAAACCCGAAGAAAATGGAGTTGCAATCCGTCTGTTGCTTGCTTCCCGCCCCGAAGTTCAGAACACCATATCATCCCCTTTTCTTCTCTCATAAAATTGTGAGTAAATTTCTCTAAAATTGTGCTTCAAATGAATCTCAATCTCATATCCCCTTCAATCAATTCCAGTATTTTCTGTCTCTCTCTCGTCTAATTTAATCTTTAATTCTCAAGGTTTCTGCAAGGCATGTGGGATGGAGAGATCGAAAGGTTCAATCTGGGAATGCATCAGAATGTACGTTTTCTCTTCATTTCAATTTTAAAGTCATCGGGTTTTGTTACTTTTATGCTCCGTTTGGTTGCCGGGAAATTGCTGGAAAATAAAATAAAAATGAGCCTAATACTACTGTTTTGGTTTTGTTGAGGTGAGTTTTCATTTTTCGGAAGCCGAAACAACATGGAAACAAAAGATTCAACGTTTCATTTTATTTTCGTTCTGTCAATTTTCTCTGCAACCGAAACGGAGATTTTATATATGCCCTAGGTGTTTTTGTATTCTGACTTGGAACATTTACTCAGCATATTTGATTCCTGGTTTCAAGTGCATAATAAAGAAGGCTTCATTCCCAAGCTTGAGCAGAGGAGCTATTTTATGTGCCGCAAATTCAAATTCAAACTCAAACTCTAAGTTGAAATTATCAGGAAGCGAAATTACTGGTATTGCTCTCAATGGATATAATGGGGTCGAGCCATTTCGTGGTAAACCGGGTTCTGTTTCGTTTCGTGGGTTGACTCACCAATTGGTAGAAGAAGGCAAATTGGTGTCAGCGCCTTTCAAAGAAGGCACGGGCTCGTTCCTCTGGGTTTTGGCACCTGTGGCATTGATATCGTCATTAGTGCTTCCACAATTCTTCCTTGCCAATGTACTTGACACTGCTCTGAAAGATGAGATTGCTGGTATATCTTGAACTGAGAGTCTGCTTCCTTGATGTTTGATTGTGTTTCAAGTATCTGAAATATTGCCTGTTTATATTAAAAATTTGTGATAAATTGTTGCTCGTCTTTGATCATCTAAATCATGAAAGATTAATAGTGAACCATTATGTTTCAATTATGACATGGGCACACCAATTCATCAAATCTTAAAAAATTTAGGATATGACACGACAATACATGATATTAAGAAAATATACGTTTTTTTTTCATATAATTATATTATATCATGTACCATTGTGCACATTCAAAATGCATCCCGATATATTATTTTTGAAAATTCTAGTTGAATTTTTCATAGAGAAGATAGGACACAAGAAAAAAGAAGAAGAAGAAGACGACAAAGAAGGAAGCGAAGACAGAGTATCATGTCAGAGGTTTGTCATGTCTGACATCGACACAGCACCTCTAGGGAAGTGTCCTTGCTTCTTAGGCTGCATTTAGTTTACTTGAATGGAATAAATATGGGAATGGAAAGAGAATAGGAATGGAATAACAAGGTAGGGAATTCATTGTGTTTGGCTAGGACCAGAATAAATGGAATTGATATTTAAAACATATATATGTGTATATATATAACAGAGCATGATTTTGCTACTTTGGGAAATATCAGAACATGGTTTCTTTCCCCTGTTTTGCTGTGGGTTGCATAAACTAAGAAAATCCACACGCAAATAGAGGAAAATGGGGAGGGAGGAAGAGAGAGATCCCAAATGGAGGAAAGAGAGGCTGTTCTTTGGTTAGTTTCTTAAGTCAGAAAGAGAAACTTCACACAAATTGCTTTAGAATGCAAACATAAACAGATTTTGAAAGAAATTTTCTGGCCAGAAAAATCCACATGCAAAGAAGATAATGTAATTTTCCTGGAAAATTTGCACGTCAAGAAGAAAAAATGCATCATAAAGATGGATCTACTAAGAAACTTGACAGATTTTGGAAGTAGAGACATGGCATCATATTTTTCTTTTGTTTTCCAAAAATTTTCTAGGAAACCAAACAAACAAAATGAACTGTTGTCCTTATTAGGTTGATGCCAAAGATGAGTTTCTTAAGCCACTGCAACCATCATGGAACACCCAAATTTTTGAGAAGGAGATGACAGGCACGGGTTTTTCTCGAGGCACAAGATAGAGAAGAGGCAATTTTTTTACTAGGAACGTCAGTTTCTAATTTTTTTGATTGCCTCAAGAATGGAATGCATTCCACTCCTTTTTAGTGGTAATTGTTATTCCTTCATTGGAGGGAATAGACGTGCCAGGGAATGGGTCATTCCATTCCTAAAGTCCAACCAAACACTTCAAAAAACAAATGAGAATGGAATGGCGATTCTATTCCCTCCTTATTCTCTCGTACCAAACGCAGCCTTAGATTATTATTGTTAGAGTTAATAAGGGTATTTTTGTACTTGCATCTTATTTTCAGTATATATATTATTGATGAGGACTGGAATAGGCTAAGTTCCAGATTGCCTATTCTCTCTCTCACCCATCTCTCTCTCTCTCACGTATCTCTCTCTATTTCTCCCCTTCTCTCATACCCTAAACCTAATTCAACTGTTATCTATCATTCTCTCTTGATCTTTGACAATTTCAACAATATGTGAGTTGGTATGAATATTCACCTTGACATCATTCTATCAAAAGTGAAAAAAAAGTGTGATATACTAATATATTTGCCTTACTGTTTCTTTATAATTTCTACTTTTAGCTGAAAAAAGTTTCAATGCTAAGTTTATATTCCTTACTGCAAATATTTTGATTACAGAATTAGTTTGGCCTATATATTGTATTTGTTGCACTTCTTTTATCACATTGTCATAATAATGTTATGTTGGTTTGAGTTAATTTTTTTTTATTGTAACCTATACTCGATATATAGTAGAATGGCTAATGAAACTAATTCATAATATAGCGGATACATCTCTTTGAGGATTCTATTAGGCAAAGCTTAAACAGTTGTGTGTAAAATGTGGAGGATAAGCATGAGTTGAAAACAGTTATTTGAAAATGAGAACAGATTGAATGGTTAAATTGCCGAACCATGGCCTGGTGCCTTTAACTAGCACAACCTTTAGGGGGTGTTTGGGAATCCCCAAAACCGGTTCTACCACGTATAAAATTGGTCCAAATTTCTTGCACCGTGTTTGGTAAACTTCTTAATTGGTTTTTTTTTTTTTTTTTTTTGTTTCTAAAATTGGCCTAAAAACCAGATAATATTGATCCAAGTCCCCATTGGTTTTCATAAAAACCAGATGAAAAAAATGTCTCCTGTGTTCTCTCTTCGTCACAAACTGATGCAGCGGAATATTGAAGACAAGCTTACCAACAACGAACAACCTTCCAAATCCCTGTTGACGTGTCACCAAGACAGTGTCAGGAAAATAGGCATCCAAGTACTTGATCTTCACAAAGAGAGAAACTTAGGGAAAAGAGTGAAAACTCTCAAATAAATTCTTATTAATTCATCAACTAATTTGCCAAGACGGCTACAAGCATATTTATACTAAAAGATAGCTTAGAAACCCTAATACGGCTGAAATAGGAAAAAATTGAAATAAAAGGAAATAACCCTAGAAACCCTAGCTAGAAAATGGAAACAAATATTAATTCCCGGATTTATTCTTTATGTCATATTTTAGTGCTTCCTAAATCTCTAATAACACCTAGAAACCTTCTTAAATTAACCCTACCTATTATAGTATCCCATAGGGACCCAAAATTGACTATTAGAAGCCTAAAAAACATTAAAAACAAGAAAATAAAATCCTACAATAATAAAATCCGAAAATTACAAAATAATAATAAAATCTTCATGCGATCTTCATCATTCTCCCAATGTTGGAGAGAATTCGCCCTCGAATTCGCCAACTCCTCATCAGAAAGAAGATATTGTTGTCGTCTACTCCATCGGATTAGATACTTCGAATATTTTAGCCGCTTCAATTTCACACTCTCCGTAACTTGCACAACTTTGAAGATTTTTGCACGAATCTTCAATTTATTGACAAAATCCACCAAATAAGGAGCAAATACCAAATTAAAATTTTTAACTCCTGCAAAATCAATTGATGAGCCAATTGGATTTTGCGAGTGGAGCTCGTGATGAAATCTGACAAGATCTGTCTTCAATGAATCGGCTTGTTTCATAAAAACTTTCAATTCATCCTCAATAACTTCTCGATTTAAATTTTGAACTTCTTCTATTACACCATCAATGTTTGCCTCAATATCATCATCCATGTACTCATCAAAGATTGGTGGAGAATCAAAATTAACTTGTGTTTCAACATTAACTTCTCCAAAATCTTTAAAATGACTTTGAAAAATTGAATCGTTAATATCAAACGACTCACCATACTCATCATCCAGATCCTCCTCAACCACAGAGGGTGGAGGGGGAGTTCGACTTCCACGACGCTGCCCTAAACGCATCTCAGCTATTTCGGCCCGCATCGCTTCCATCTGTTGCCGCAGCTGGGCCACGTCATCTCGTTCGTACACGTTGTCCAGAGGGATATTACGACCGCCGCCACGACCGGTTCTCAAACGGGGCATGGTGCAAGAACGACCTTTAGCTCTGATATCAACTGATGCAGCGGAATGTTGAAGACAAGCTCACCAACAACGAACAACCTTCCAAATCCCTATTGACGTGTCACCAAGACAGTGCCAGGAAAATAGGCATCCAAGTACTCGATCTTCACAAAGAGAGAAACTTAGGGAAAAGATTGAAAACTCTCAAATAAATTATTATTATTCATCAACTAATTTGCCAAGACGGCTACAAGCATATTTATACTAAAAGATAGCTTAGAAACCCTAATACTGCTGAAATAGGAAAAAATTGAAATAAAAGGAAATAACCCTAGAAACCCTAGCTAGAAAATGGAAACAAATATTAATTCCCGGATTTATTCTTTATGTCATATTTTAGTGCTTCCTAAATCTCTAATAACACCTAGAAACCTTCTTAAATTGACCCTACCTATTATAGTATCCCATAGGGACCCAAAATTGACTATTAGAAGCCTAAAAAATATTAAAAACAAGAAAATAAAATCCTACAATAATAAAATCCGAAAATTACAAAATAATAATAAAATCTTCATACGATCTTCATCACAAACCCATCTCTCCATCTCTCATGCAGTCACGCACTCATCTCTCCATCTCAACTCTCTCTCCATCTCAGCTTTCTCTCCATCTCTCATCTTTACACATCATGGTCTCCATTTCTCACACATCCATCTCTCCATCTCTCATCTCTACATACTCCCATGGTCTTCTCCTTAAGTCACAAACCCATTTTCCTTACCCTCTGATGAACAACTCGTGATTGCTTCGATCTCAAGAAATGGAGGCCAATGCATCTGAGTCGTCGGATTCATCTCTCTTGCAATTTCTGCATCAAAGATGAAGTATTCATACTTGTATGTAGCATTATCGAAAGGTATTGCACTGTCAAGAGCTTCGGCGATTAATCTGAATGGCTTGAACTCACTGAGCACTGTGAGATGCTGAACCCCAACTGACATCATTTGAGTTGCAGCGTCATGAATTTGTCGCTGATTATGGGTGTGTGCACTGATTTTTGCTATTTCTTCTACAAAGACAACCAAATTTGATGAGTTAGGGTTTTGATTTGGGATGTTTGAATGGAAAATTATAGTTGAAGATGATTTAGAGGGTAGGGTTTTGATTTGGAGCTTAGGGTTTTGTTGGGAATTAGGGATTTGTGGTTAAGGATTTTTAGGGAGAGATTACAACAAATAGCCCGTTTAGTTTTTGACAAACAACCCATAAATCAAAACTAGTTCAGACAAAATCAATTTTGACTTGAACTATTTATAATAGTTGGTTCTAGCCCAAACTCTTGATATGCCAAACAGGCCCTTAGCCTGATTAATCTATTAATCCCTGCAAACTGATTATAACCACTTGGATGCTTATGAAACATTTGCTGGTTTATGAATAATATTGATGCATTTCTGTCTATATTCCATATGTTTGCTACTAAAAATGTATCTTTTTTGTTGCATGACTTCTCTCATGTCCATAGCACTGCATGATGTTATAAGTGGTGTGTGGGTGTTGGGGGGGTGGTGTTACTAGATTTTAAATAAACCAATATTTTTTTCCCTGTATTCACTTCCATAAGAATTGTTATGCAGAATTGGTGGCTTCTTTTTCTTCAGACGCCATGTTTTATATTGGCCTTGCGACATTTCTGGCTGTAGCTGACCGTGTTCAAAAGCCATATCTGCAATTTAGCTCAAAAAGGTGGGGTCTCATCACGGGCCTCAGAGGATACTTGACATCTGCTTTCTTCACAATGGGCTTCAAGGTTATGGTCCCTCTCTTTGCTGTCTATGTGACCTGGCCAGTTCTTGGCATGTCAGCCTTGGTTGCAGTTGCTCCTTTTTTAGTTGGATGTCTGGCTCAGTTTGCATTTGAGATACGTCTTAACAAGCGCGGGTCATCTTGTTGGCCTCTAGTTCCTATTATATTTGAGGTATATAATTATATATATTTAGATTCAGAACCTTCTTTACGAAATCAACATTGGGGTTTTTATGACTTTCTATTGATTTGGCAGGTCTATAGACTATATCAGTTGAGCAAAGCTACTCATTTTATTGAGAGGTTAATGTTTGCAATGAAGGATGCTCCTGTAACCCCAGAATTGCTGGAGAGAAGCAGTTGCTTGGTTGCCATGGTAGTGACTTTCCAAGTGCTTGGTGTAGTTTGCCTCTGGTCATTGATGACATTTCTTCTCAGGCTCTTTCCTTCCAGACCTGTAGCAGAGAAGTATTGATGTAAGGAGTCCTGTATATTCTATTTCTTTGGCCTTTTGTGCCATTCAAGATTTTTCCATTTTCAGTCATTCATCAGTCATAAGTTGTACGCCTTTTACTTAAGTAGGCCTGATGCATGTTCTTCAATGAGTAATTATATTTTCATTCTGTAGCAGTAAAATTTAACAGTTTTTACAATTGTTATTTTTTACTCCAAGCATGGCTAGCCGTTTTGGCTAATCAAAATGCTTAAATACTGTTTTGTCTCTCCCCTTTGCTTAGTCAAGGGATTGAGCAGTCCGACCATGCTAGCCATTTGTATTTTAATAATTGTTTGAATTCATTTTAACTTTGAAGAGAAGGATTTGTGGAAAATTGGTGAGTTGGCAAGAATGCCTAGAGTTCTATCTTTTCTCCATAACTTGCTAAAAATTTGCCTTCCTGGGGTAGGTAAAATGCCTAGTGTTTTGTCTCTCCATCATAGAGGTAATTTTTGAATGGGAAAATTATTCAAAAGTCTAATTATGAGTTTTTCTTTACCCAAAAGTCCTATCATCTTTTCACTTTATCCAAAAATTTAAATTTATTTATTTTTTACCCAAAAGTCTTAGCACATCAGTTTTCCAAGCACTTTCTTTCAAAAAAACTGGTTTCGGGTGCTGAACATTCAAAGGAATTGTTCAGCGTGTTAATGATGCTAGATGCACTTGGTCCGATTTGGTGGTTAGTGGTTTTACAAAACCACGGTTTTGGATCAATGTTAGTGGGGGTTTTCAGCACCCAATGTGCTTTTCTAGCTTTGTTCCGTCTTCACATGGCCATGCACATGGTGGCCTTGATGGCCGTCCTCATTTACCAATTGATCTTGCTTTGTCTTCTTCTTGCTAGGTGTTTTTTATTGTTTTGTTTTTATCTTTGTTGCCCGTGCACTCCATTGCTGCCCGTGTTCAAGAAATCTTTATTCAATCCTTGGGTTTTCGTGATGGTGCTTCTGGGTTTGTGGGCCGTGCACATTTGTTACTTGAGGGTCACTAAAGAACCGCTGTTTGTTTCAAACAACGGTTTATGTATCTTTCAAAGAACTGTTGTTTCTAACAGCGATTTATACCTTTTGACCCGGTTAGAGGGTCAGTATGGTATATATTTTTGGGTGGAGGTCAGTGTGGTATATATATTTTTTTAAAAGGTCAATTTGAAAAAAACACTCGGTAAAATGCCTAGTGTTTTGTCTCCTCCATAGGAAAGGTAATTTTTGAATGGGAAAATTATTCAAAAGTCCCATTATGATTTCTTCTTTACCCAAAAGTCCTATCATCTTTTCACTTTATCTAAAAATTTAAATTTATTTATTCCAAGCACATCAATTTTCCAAGCACTTCCTTCCAAAAAATTGATATATGCATCAGTTTTTTACAAAATAATAAGTTTCCTTCCAACCGTCGTTAAATTCTTTATGAATAGTCATTGATGCGGTGGATGCAGAGTGATTAGTCCATGCATCCAAGACATTTTCTTTACAAGAGGTGAAGAGATGCCACTAGAGTAGAAGAATGTTGATGATGGGAGCAAGTTGAAAGAAATATGAATTGTTGGTCATAATCAAAGCGAATCAATGCATGTTGAGATCATATAAAAGGCTACTAGATTCATAACACACGTGATGTGTGTGCAAGAAAATAGATGTATAATAATTTAAGAAAATTGAAGTAAAGAAATAATTGAATAAATAAACTTGAATTTAAAAATGGTGGTTATTAAAAGGTTAGAAGAGGAAATGGAATAAGGTATTTATAAAAGTAGTTGGTAGTATTAACTTTAGGGTCATAATTCTGTGCGTAATTCCTTATATGAGGATTTGGCCTTTTGGTCCATATAAAATGGATCAGTTTCTGAAAGACATATTGTGAAAAATTAAATATCTATATAACACTTAACAGTCTATGAATTAATTCTACTTCAATTCATTATTTTGTATAATTTATCAAAAAATTTATTTATTTATTTAGCTGAATTTGACAAGTATTGCTGGTAGGAGTGTAAACGGTCTGATTTGGCCGTTTTAAAAGGCAAAAAATGAGCCAAAACTAATTTCAATGATTTACTGAAATTTTAAAACAAACCAAATTGTAATAAATAGTAAACCTGATTTAACCATTTTCACAGTTTAAACGGTTATTTATTTATTTTAAACGAGTCACTCTATTTTTAAGAATATTTGTAGTGAGATTTGCAGTTTAGCCATTTTCCGCAGGAAAATCATTGAAAGCGGTTGTAAATAATTTAAATAAATAAGGGCAATTTCCATGAATAATCCCAAGTTTTCAAAATATTACGCCAATGAACCCGATCCAAAAATAATTACGGATATACACCTATTACTGTTTTTTTTGACGAAATTACCCATAAAATTGAAGTTTGACCAATTTTGTAAAGAATCACCAATTTTACACGTAATCCCCAAAAATAAACAGAATACCCAATCACCAATTTATCAAACAATCACCAATTTTGTTAAGAATCCCCAATCAACTTTATGTCACTTCAACAATTAATGCTGGTCATTCAATGTTCCCCGAATTTTTTATTAATAAAATTATTACACATAATCACCAATTTAACACGTAATCCCCAATTTTATAAGCAATCCCCAATTTTTTACAGAGTCCCCAATCACTAATTTTTCACAGAATACCCAATTTATCATAAAATCGCCAATATCCATATTTGCACAGAATCACCATATTTACACATAATGTCCAATATTAAACAGAATCCCCAATCACCAAATTTATACACAATCCCCAACTTTTCTAATAATCCCCAATTCCAATATGTCACATCATGCATGTC
>JAESVK010000138.1:6116033-6138954 GCA_017140935.1 Hamamelis virginiana | reverse complement strand
CGGGGTGGGTCTTCCAAACGGCGGTGATTGAGTGAGACACCAGAGTGGTGTGCTCTTGACCCAAACACTTTGGGGTTTCGTGAGAGCGAGAGAAAGAACCGTTGCTGCCTTTCCGTGAGAGCGTGAGAGAGAACGCCGGAGTGGTGAGCTCATGTGAGCTCTTGACCCAAACACTTTGGGGTTTCGTGAGAGCAAGAGAGAGAACCGTAGCTGCCTTTTCGTGAGAGCGTGAGAGAGAGAGACGGAGAGAGAACGCCAGAGTGGGTCACAGGCAGGAATGGTCGGTGTGGGTCGTGGGTCGCCATGGAGAGATCAAGGAGAAGGGGGTTTCGACTGGAGTGGGTTTCGGCTGTTTGGAGGGAAACAAAAATGAGCTTTTTGTTTAGACTTTGCAATCTCTCACCGTCCCTTACAATTTTTTTTAATCTAACGGTCCCTGTGCACTCAGCCATGTGCAAGAATACACGGTCGACCGTGTAACAGACTTACTGTATATATATATATATATATATATATATATAAATTTTTTATGCTGCTGTGGCAAGGTTTGATTGGTAACTTGGACCATATTGGATGTAGGCACCAAGAGAAAACAGCCACACGCTCACACACCCTGGACATTTCCACAAACATTTGGTGTTCATTGAGTGATCTACAGACCAAAATTTTTAATTTTCCTCTCACCAAATCCATCAATCTTCAGAGTTCAGACCACATCATAATTGTTTGGCTTGAAGTCCATAAACACTCAATTTCAAATCATAACCCCTGCCTCAGATTAAACCTCAATTTCAAATCATAACCCCTGCCTCAGATTAAACCTCAATTTCAGTTCAAACCACATCTGTACATACATGCACATCCGTGAGATGATGGAGAAACATACCAGAGTCGTCGGCGCGACGAGCTTCCTCACCGGATTTGAGGGAGATGATCTCAGTCACGGCCTGAGATGAAGGGAGAGGAGATAGAGAAGGAAGAAGAAGATGAAGGGAGAGGAGCTTCCGCCGGTGACGAGCTTTCGCCGGATTTGAGGGACGGCCTGAGATGAGGGAGAGGGGAGAGAGAAGAAGAATGGAGAGGAGAGAGAGAGTCGACATAAACTGAGTCGCCCACGTCTGGGTACACTTTCACCCTTTTTTTTTCCTTGATGCGTGTGCATCATCCCAACCATCCAAAGCATCCAACGGCTACTATTAAAACGGCCATAAATTAAAAGTTGCAGCCGGCCTAATGTCAGAATTTCTGTATATATATATAGTCCCGATTTAGTCAGCATATGCTTACATAAGTTATGTAAGCATGAAACCAGTAATTAATTGTGGGATGCATATTTTAAAAAACTTATTGTTGGATTAGATACTGTACTTATGGATGTCATGCATGCAAAAAATAACGATGATCCAATATCGGAATTTTAAAATATAGGTAAATTGTGATTCCTAAAAATTGTCATAATTTGTTTCAATGACATTTCCAAGAAACTGACTATTGAATCACTGTGATTTCTGGTAGACATGATATGCATAAGTATAGTATCTAATCTAATGGTTAAATTTTCAAAATATACATCACACAATTATTTATGGACTTCGTACTTTTATATATATGTATATACAGAAATGATCCATTGGGGTCTAGACCCCATTTGGATAAATACGGTACACTCCTCATTGGGATAGTTGGGAAAAGTATTTTGAAAAATTGACCATTGGATTAGATATTTCTGTTACTTATGTCATGTCTGCCAAAAATCATAGTGATTAAACGGTTGGTTTATGAGAAAACTGACTGTGAAAAAAACTGACATTTTACACGGTCGATCGTGCATTCTTGCACACGGCTGAGTGCACAGGAACCGTTAGATTAAAAGAAATTGTAAGGGACGGTGAGAGATTGCAAAGGCTAAACAAAAAGCTCATTTTTGTTTCCCTCCAAACAGTCGAAACCCACTCCAGCCGAAACCCTCTTCTCCTCGATCTCTCCACGGCGACCCACGACCCACACCGACCATTCCTGCCGGCGACCCACTCCGGCGTTCTCTCTCCGTCTCTCTCTCTCACGCTCTCACGGAAAGGCATCTACGGTTCTCTCTCTCGCTCTTGCGAAACCCCAAAGTATTTGGGTCAAGAGCTCACATGAGCTCACCACTTCGGCGTTCTCTCTCCCTCTCTCTCTCTCACGCTCTCATGGAAAGGCAAAGATTTTGTAGCAGTGAAGTATAGTGATGTGTATCCTTAACTTGATTATTAAGAACAACAATTATGGATCATATTGTTAAAACTTAAAAGTTATTTTTTAAATTTAATTTTTGGTAGCGGTGATGATCAGGATTGGGAGCATTGGCCAATTAAGAAGAGTGTGCACCGTTCCATTATGTATTGGTACAATAAATAGAACTCAACGGTTCAATGTAAGTGTGTAACCAACCTTTATCTATGGGTAATCATAAAAATTTTATTACAAGCACATTCTTAAATAACTAATGTGTCGATGTTTCATATCACGTGAATCCATTAAATGTGTTTTATTTTCGAAGGAATGCTCCCCGAGATAATCACTTCATCCTTAATCTAAGATCTCCTAAGTAAGATTCGTACATGCTCTTCTTCAACACATCGATCTTTATACCAAAAAAAAAAAAAAAAAAAAAAATACTAGCTCAGAGCAAGCATGCATGTCAATATATATAAACAAAAATACTATACAACCAGAAACTTTAACCCGAAACTAAAAACCACCCAGATGTGTCATGCGCGCTTTGAGTGGTTTAGTTATTCTTTCAAATAAATTATATTTTTTTTTACGCACTACTCTAAGTAAAACACATCAGGGTGATTTTTAATTTTGGGTTAAAGTTTCTGGTTGTATAACATTTTTGATATATAAAGGAATGTGCCAAGTAAAAAAAAAAAAAAAATTGTCGAAAGAAATCAATGATGAGAGAAAGGAGATTGAGAGAATATAAAAACAAATTGAAGAGAAAATTTTTTAACCCATCATATTGTTGGCAAATAAGCAAACCTGACCCGTTTAGTTGCGAACCGGACCCCAACAAACTACTCTGGTTTTCCGTTTTCCATCAACTGTTGCCGTAACAGCCTAACCGTAACCCACTGCCCTGACGCCTTCCCGCGCAATACCCCCTGTATATATTAAACTGTAGGTAAGAAAGCTCGTTTCTTCTCTTGCATAGAATCTGAAGTGATAGTTCTCTCTCTCTCTCTCTCGCTGAGAAAATTTCATTTTATTTCTCTTTCAAAGTTTCAAGCTTTCAACTCTGAACAATGACTTCCACCTCTGAAGAAGCTGCAAACTCTGAAACTCCAACAACAGATGGAATTGAAGTGGAAAAGAGTCCATCTTCTTCTCCTCCGCCTGGGGAATTGAATACTGCGGATGACTTGATGGAGAGAGGATTGAAAGCCTACTTGGACCGCAATTGCACTGAGGCTACTTATTGCTTGAGGCGTGCTCTTGCAATCCGGTTAGGGTTTTGTTTTTTCATTAATCTTTTTATTTTATTTTTATATTTATTTGATAAATCTTTGTTTTCTTGACAGTAATTTTGTGTATCTTTGATAACTAGTGTTAAATCATCGTCGTCCTTGATTGTGTTGGTGTTGGACTTCTTTTTAAAAATTTCATGCAAGAAACATCCGTTCAAACCTTATCTCTCTCTCTCTCTCTCTCTCTCTCTCTCTCTCTCTCTCTCTCTATATATATATATATATATATATATATATATATATATATATTTATGTAGACACACACTTCGTTTAGATTCCATCAACATACTCTGTTCAGTTTTCTGTTTTAATCATAAACCTGCTCATTTATTTGATTTCTACTGTCTTTTGCATTACTGTCTTTCAGTTTTAATAAGGAGTAGTTCCTCTGCGCTTTTCTGCCTGATTCTTGTCTCTGATCAAAGAAGTGCAACAGAAATAGTAGTGAAAAAAAAATGCTTGATTAGATCAGTGTTAATAGTTTCTTTTACACTCTGTTTGGTTGCTAAGAAACCAAAGGACAACACGAAAAACTTAAATTAGAATACTATGCTTTCATATATGCTGTTTTGATTTTCACAAAAAGGCAGAAAAAACCTCACCTAAAAATAAGCCATATAGTGGGTGACACATATTGAAAGATCCAAGATTTTCATTTATCTTTCTTTTATTTTTCACATTTTTTTCTCAGCAACCAAACGGAAATGATTTGATCTGTTAGTGTTTAATATCTAATTAGGGGGCTTGGGATGTAGTTGTATCTTTCCCTATCTTTCTAATTTCTTGGCAAAACATTTTTCTAACAATCAAGACTTACTCCTTTCTTTGTTCAGGGTCAAACACTTTGGCAATTACGCTCCACAATGTATCCATGCACACATTAGTTACAGTCTTGCACTGCTGGGTAACTTCCCAATTCCGAAAGAAGATGACCCAATGGCTTTTGTGCCCAAGGAGGCTGACTACCATCACTGCTTTGATAAAGCTGGATCTACCAATGCTGCCAAGCAAGATGGGAATTGGACTCTCAGAGATAGAGATGCAGATGGCGGTTAGTTCTATCATCGATCAAAACTCACTTCATTCGTCACATGTGCTATCTCGAAATCCGCTTTGCAAGAATACATACCTGTCTGTAATATTTACTTCTCAAATCCTTGTGCAATTTGTATGGACTTTGAATCTCACTTCCATGATATTCATCTGCCCGACTTTATATTTCTATGGAGGCCACATGCAATCCACTTGCTGCGGCCTGTTTATTATTGACAAAAGGATCAATCTTTTCATGCTTCAAAATGTATATTAATCGTAAAGTTTTATGCATGTCATTTCATTATCTTTAGTATCATCAACTATTCTGTTTCTGATTTATTGATTCCTACATTTCTTTTGTATGAAGATCTTTTAATATGCAAATGCGTACGTAATTTCTTGCCATAGAACTATAGAAGATGGATCAAACAGCTAATGCTGCCGGGAACCTAACTGGTGCTGTAAAAATTCATCATTGGTCTTGTGCACTTCCAAATCCTTAAAGAGGTTATGTGAGATTTCCATGAAAGATATGGTATACGCACATTATTATGAAGGGATTCCATTTTAAGCACACAATGAATCCTGAACTGGATTGAAAAATTAGGCAAAGCGCATGAAGTATAATTGGGGAAAATGAATGAAATCATTAGCAGCCTGGTTTGTTTTCCAAGCTCCCTACATTTTAGCATAGTTAGAAAGTGCATCGAATGCAATTTTTTATTATTATATATATGTCTGTGTGTGTTTGTGTATTTATATAGTTGCAATTCTAGTCAACTTTCTCACCATTGCGTCTCTCTGTTTAATAATAAAAGGTGTCAAGTCGGAAGCCGAAAGTCTGGAATCAGCAATGAATCAGCTAAATATGGCACGGGCAATTATAAAAAGGCAACAGCGTATAGCACAGCAAAAACAGTGCATCTTGAGTGCCCTGAAGGAAGTTGCCTTCCAAGCAGGTCCCTGTCTTGTTCTCTTTCTTTTAAAAATCTTGTCACTGAGATCTACCAAGGTTTATATATATATACTTTGTTTGCATTCTGCAGGAGACTTGAAGTCTCATCTGGAAGTAGAAACCAAGATCCTATCATCAACAGACCCAGCCAGTGCAGAAAGTACTCCAACAACAAATCCCTCATCAGACCCAATAGAGAAGGGTGAAGGAAGTGCATCTTCACGACTTGTTTTACAAAAAATTCGAAGCAATATAAGTACTGGAGTCTCTGAAGCTAGCAATAGGTCATTCTATCATGGTAGTAGAGTCCATTTGTACCCATAAATCCATTTTTTGCGAGCTGCTTCTTCATTACCCTGTATGTAGATGACTGTAGTATAGATTTTGCACCACATACATTCTTCCTTGTTTCTCTTGGCTACTTTGGCTATGGTGTGGTACTGTGGTATGCCAGATTTTGCATCATGTGCTTGTAATTGTTTTGCTTTAATGGAGAACTAAGACGATAGAAGTTGTATAAAAGTTTAGTCTCATCTTAACATCATCTTCCACTTTTTTTTTTCTTAAAAGAAAATCCATCGGAATTTCAATATTGGTGACATTTTGACTATAAAATCCTTAGAGGATGATATAACTTTGCTTGGTCATCTGCATATTCTGCTAACTTCAACATAAAAGGATGATTTCACTATGCTTGGGCAATAACAAATTACCAAAAAAAAAAAAAAAAAATGCTATAGCACTAGACACTTTAACCCGAAATTAAAAACCATCTTGAAATGTCCTGCTTTGAATGGTATGTAAAAAAGATTAAATCGGTTTGAGAGGAGGAACCAAAACAATATGCTTGATATTTGAAAATATAAAGTGAAAGGACAGAAAAATATAATAATTAAAACTGCTTTATAAATCCATGGTTGAGGAGTTTTTTTTTTTAAAAAATATTTTACTTTCATTTCTCTCATACTTTCTGAAAACCAAACAAATTTTAAAAAAATAAAAATAAAAATAAATGCCATGTTAATTAGTGAATAAATTCAGCAAAAATTTCAAATAAGTCATTACCAAATTAAGCTGTTGCTTTTAAGGATTAAAAAAAAAAAAAAAGTTTTAAAATGCTTTGAAAAGATTCCATTTCTAAATTTTTTATTCTCTTTTCCCTTGCTCTTTCCCACATCCAAACATAGCGCAAATCAAAATTTTCAGTAAGAAACTTCTAGAGACTTTAGCATAAATTTTATCTGCAGTTGGCAAATAAGCAAACCTGACCCATTTAGTTGCGAACCGGACCCAACTAACTACTCTGTTTTCCATAACTGTAACTCTAACGGCTTAACCGTAGCCCACCGCCCTGACGCCTTCCCGCGCAATACCCCCTGTAAAAATATTAAACCGTAGGTAAGAAAGCTCATTTTTTATGTTTCTTTTCTTGCATGGAATGTGAAGTGATAGTGTTCTCTCTCTCTCAGAAATTTCATCTCGTTTCACTTTCAAAGTTTCAAGCTTTCAAGTTTCAATTCGTAATGGCTTCCAATTCTGACGAAGCTCCAACAACAGATGGAACTGAAGTGGAACAGACTCCATCTTCTTCTCCTCCGCCTGGGGAATTGAATACTGCGGATGAATTGATGGAGAGTGGATCGAAAGCCTACAACGACCGCAATTTCGCTGAGGCTACCGATTGCTTCAGGCGTGCTCTTGCAATCCGGTTAGGGTTTCGGTTTTGTTTTTGTTTTTTTTCAATCTTTCTATTCCGTCTTTGTCAGTTCTTTTAAGCTTCTTTCGTTCTTTGGTTGTTGTTTGATATATTTGATAGATCTTTGTTTTCTTGATAGTGATTTTGTGTATCTTTGATATCTACTGTTAAATCGTCGTCGTCCTTGATTGTCTTGTACTCGGACTTCTTCTTTATAAAATTTGATGCAAGAAACATCCGTTCATCTCTCTCTCTCTCTCTCTCTCTCTCTCTCTCCTTCCATGAACCTAATTTCTCAGAAACAATACTGCTGACATTTGAAGAACAAAAAGGTCACAATTTTTCACTATAACATACTCCCTCTACACACACACACACACACAGGCACTTTGTTCAGTTTTCTGTCCTATCATAAACCTGCTCAATTATTTGATTTTTACTGTCTTTTGCATTACTGTCTTTCAGTTTTAATCTGGATTAGTTCCTCTGTGTTTTTCTGCCCGATTCTTGTCTCTGATCAGAGAAGTGCAATAGAAATAGTAGTGAAGAAATGCTTAATTAGAGCGTTAGTAGTTTCTTTTACGGTTTTACCCTCTGTTTGTTTGCTAAGCAACCAGAGGAAAACACAAGAAAATTAAGTTTGAATACTACGCTTTCATGCTGTTTTGATTTTCAAATATGGAAAAAAACATCGCTTAAAAATAAGCCATATAGTGGGTGCCACATATTGAGAGATCCAAGATATTAATTTTTCTTACCCTATCTTTCTAATTTCTTGGCAAAATATTTTTCTAACAATCTTCCAGAGGCTGCAAGCCAGACTTAACACCTTTCTCTGTTCAGGATCAAACACTATGGCAAATTGGCTCCACAATGCACCCATGCATACATTCGTTATGCTCTTGCACTGCTGGGTGACATCCCAATTCCAAAAGGAGATTACTACGATTATCAGTTTGATAAAGATGGATCTATCAGTGCTGCCAAGCAAGATGGGAATCAGATTCACATAGATAGAGATGCAGATGGTGGTTAGTTCTATCGTCAAAACTCACTTGGTTCCCCACAACGGGCGATAAAAATGACAAGCTTCATTATTTTTTTCCTCTCATATGGTGTGAATTTGTGATATTTATTGTCAAAATAATAGAAACACAAATCGTTTGTGACATGTGCTATCTGGAATTCTGGTTTGCAAGTATAAATCCCTGCCTCTCATATCTACTTCCTTGTGCAATTTGTATGGACTTGGAATCTCACTGCCTTGACATTCATCTGCCCTACTTTATATTTCCATGGAGTCCACGTGCATTGCACTTACTGCACATTCGTTATTGATAAAAGTATCAATCTTTACATGCTTCAAAATGCATATTGTAAAGTTTCACTTTAGTATTAGCAACTGTTCTGTTCCTGGTTGATTGACTGCTACATTTCAATCCATGTTCATTAGCGCATTTCTTTTGTATGAAGATTTTTTAATATGCAAATGTGAAGACAGATCAACAGCTAATGAAGCCAGGAAGCTAATAGTTGCTTTAAAAATTCATCATCGGTCGTGTGCACTTCCAAATCCTTAAAAGGTTATGTGAGATTTCCATGAAATATTGAAAGAGGTAGTGTAAGAACATGACAGAGAATCACTTTATGCCAAAAGTGGATTATTATTGACGAATGGATTCTATTTTAAGCGTACAATGAATCCTAAACTGGATTAGAAAACTAGGTAAAGGGCATGAAGGAGTTTGGGGTTCCAAGGATATAAAACTCTTTTATGAACCTAAGCATCTCTATAGTGTGATTGGGGAAAATGAATGAAATCATTAGCTGGTTTGTGTTCCAAGCTCCCTACAAATTAGCATAGCTAGAAAGTGCATTGAATGCAATTCTAGTTAATCTTTGAGTATATCTATTCCCAATAGAAACAACTGGAAGTCTTGAACCTAATCGTCTTTCTGTTTAATGATAAAAGGTGTCAAGTGGGCACCCGGTTCAGAAAACCTCGAATCAGCTTGGAATCAGCTAAATATGGCGCGGATAATTATAGAAAAGCAACAGCGTATAGCACGGGAAAGAGCACACATGTTGGGTGCCCTGGAGGAAGTTGCATCCCAAGGAGGTCCCTGTCTTGTTCTCTTTCTTTTAAAAATCTTGTCTCTGAGATCTACCAAGGTTTTTTATTTTTGATGAAAAGCCTAATAAATCTAGGTGCATACTTTGTTTGCATTCTGCAGGAGATTTGAACTCTCATCTGGAGGACATGGGAGCCAAGATCCTATCATCAACAGATCCAGCCAGTGCAGAAGGTACTCTGACCACGAAGCCCTCATCAGACCTACAAATACAGACGGGTGAAGGAAGTGCATCTTAAAGACTTTTGTACAAAAATTTTGAAGCAATACAAGTACTGGAGTTTCTGAAGTAATAGGCCATTATATCATGGTAATAAAGTCCATTTCTGCCTATAAATCCATTTTTTGCGAGCTACTTCATTTCCCTGTCTGTAGATGACTGTAATATAGATTTTGCCCCACATGCTTCCTTGTTTCTCTTAGTTGCTTTGGCCATAGTGTGATATGCCAGACAGATTTTGCATCATGTGCTTGTAGGATCCGGATCCATGTCCCTGTAATTGTTTTGCCTTATTGGAGAACTAAGACAATTGAACTTGTATAAAAGTTTAGTCTTACCTTAAGATCATTTTTTGAAGGAATTTGACACCTGCTTGCACCTTCTAGTCTTGTGCTGCTCTTCCACATTTTTTCCTGAGAAGAAAATCCATTAGAATTTCAATATTGGTGACATTTTGACTATCTAAATAGAATTACTTCAATTTGCAATATGGGATGAAATGACTTTGCTTGGTCACTTGCATATTCTGCTGACTTCAATATATATAGGATGATTTCATTATGCTTGGGCTATGATTTCATTATGCTTGGACTTCTTGTATATATGTCTGCTTACTTCATTCTCAGTTGCCATAAAGCTCAAATGTTTTAGATCTCACGAGTAGCGGGAAACCAGACAATTGAATTTAAGCTTCTACTGCTCACATGAATGGGACAGGTAGCGGCATGTTAGGATTCAGGGCGTATTAATTATTAGTATTATTTGTTAAAATTATGAACATACCCATAAGGCTATCTTTAGTAAAAGGCAAAAGACTAGTTTGCTCTGTGCTCATTTCACAGCACTATCCATAAGGCCTTCCTATTTCTATGGTATTGCTGTTGCTCTTTCAGGCTACCCGTGGTTACAATTCATATGCAATTTTCAATAATACAGTTCTATCTCAAAATGAAAAAAAAATTGATTCTAAATTCCAATAATCCAAAAAGCATTCCATTAGCATATGGCCAAAAAGATCCAATTTTTATACACCAGCAAGGAACCACCCCCCCCCAAAATTCCAAAACAAGAGTCAGTTTTACCAATAATCTCTACAGGAACACTTCCCATCCTTAAAATGATGAAACCTCTTATTGTCTCTTACAATAATCTCCCTGTCCTCAATATTCGATAGAATCTTAATGAAATTATGACAGTCCCCACAAATCCTTAGATTTTTTATGATCCTCAGGGTGGTCCCTGGAGGTGTACTGATTAGCCCATAAGCAATGGCTAACCTTTCGCTGTGATAAAGCAATGCCTTCTCTTTTGCTTCTTCGTCAATATCATGAAGTACATATCTTGTGTCCGGCACATAACCAGCTTGCTTCACCTCATTACTCAAAGACCTTAGCTTTTCATACGCCATGCTCTTCTCTGGTGGATTCACTCTCTTTTGGTTCGAAACAAGGTTGTCCTTTACTCTCTTTTTGTTACTAAGTTTCAAACCAGAAGGTGATGAGAATGAACCCAGCTCATTCAACCGCACTTCCAGTCCAGTATTAGAGTACTTTTGCAGTGTCTCCCAAACAGCGGAGCTTGGTTCAATTGGCATATTTGCAATAAAGTCTTTCGCGTGAGCTATTTTCTGTGATTTTCCGAGAAGATCGACAATGCTCTCATAATGCTCCATGGAAGGAGTAATCCCATAATCCTTACTCATCGACTCAAAATGCACAATTCCCTCCTCCACTGCCCCTAAGCATTGACACGCCAGTAAAATACCAACAAAAGTAGACCCATCAGGTCTCACTCCATCTTTCTTCATCTGGGCAAAGATTCCAATAACTGCTGCTCCTTCCCCATTTTCCGCCAAACCCAATAGCATCTTATTCCAAGAATCCAAGTTTCTACTGGGCATTTGTTCAAACACTCGGCGAGCTTCTCCAGTATCTCCAAATTTACAGTACATCTCAACCAATTTGTTAAAAACAATAGTACTAGGCATTGATGAACACATCATCATATAACCATGGATCCTTTTCCCAACTTCCAACAGTTTCAAATCCACACAAACTTGCAGTAGTTCAATAAGATTAGCTGTTGGGTCCAAAAAAACTCCATTTTTCCCCATTTCATCTATGGCTTCAACAACTGCTTCTATCTTCCCTTCCCTGCACAAACGCTTCAAATCCGAGATCACTCGACTTTCTCCTCGAGCAAGAACGATTTCTCGTTGAGAGACCCTTGGAACCATAACTGAATCTTTCTTCTTCGTCTTCTTCTTATACCTCCCAAGACCATAAAAAAAGTTCATGGATTCACCTTGAAGACGTCCAAACAGTTCCCCAGACGAAGAGTGGGAAAGGTTGAATGATACATTCTCAAATTGTCGTAATTTTGAGCTTCTAATCTTGGCAAGCGAATAGAAATTCATAAAACTAGCCGTTCCAACACTTTGAGCCATTGCTTGCGATAATTACAGTAATTTATTCTTCTAAAGCTGAAACCTTGAATACAACTATAAAGCTTAGCATTATCGCTTGGAGAAATGTCAAATCCTTTTTTGGGCCCACACTCCTCACTCCACAACCCCACAGAGACGCCTTACCCACAGCTTCCAAGTCCATTTAAATCCTCTCAGTATAGCTGTTTAAGTGTCAAGTAATGTACATAGCTGCACCAAGTCAATTTCACAAAAAAAGGTTAGAATCTCTCCATTTTTTCCAATTTAAGCACCATTTTTCAAACAACTAGCAGAAAGTTCTCCACTACTCAATTCTGATTGTTTGATTAAAGATAAAATGCTATCTTGTTCTTAGTATACTTGGTCTGAAAAGAGAACCATAAGATGTTGAAACCCATCTATAGAAATGGTCTCTGCATAAACAGAGGTAGAAGCAAACCCGAAGGATGTTCACATTTTAAGATGGATTTGGTCAGCAGATTTTGCAGAAGTGTAGGAAAGAGTCTCTAATCCAGTATACCAGGCAAAATAGTCAAGGAAAATAAATCCTAAAAGGCTGCTTTAATTGACTTCTTTGTTTGGAACTAGAAGCGCGCACAAAAAAAAAAAAAAGGGGGTTTACCTTCAACACATTATACAAGATTAGAATTGAAGGTATGTATATATAAAAAATAAAAATAAAAATAATAAAAATAAAAACAGAAAGAGTTACAGGGTAAATAACTAAGAGCATTTAACACACAAGCCTGCTGGGTTGTTTTGTTGTTGAATTAAATCCCAATTATTGAATCTGGGACATATAAAAACATATAAAACTCAAGTGCATCCTGCCAGCAGAATTGTTTCTTGTCCAGAATGATTCGAACCTGCTATGCTTTCTCTCAGATATTAATTTTCCCCAAGTGTGAGCTTGTTGCTTCTTCCTTTAAGAATTCAATTGTGGAAATGGGTTTGTGGTGGACTTCAAGCTGGAAAACTTCAGAAAATTCGTTGATCAATGAATTGTGAGTGATATCTATCAGCTGGCAATCACCAGTGTGGAGTGTATCAGTTGTTCCACATCTAGTTGAAAGCAAAGATTCTCCCAGTAACCCCTTTATGCTTCCAACCTGACGATTTCGTATCCCACATGGGACTATCTGTTGAAAGGGAGTTAGATCCGTTGTCACGTTCAATGCTACGCCGTGATATGTTATCCATTTAGAAACACGTACCCCGATGGCCGCTAGTTTCTGGTCTCCTGAAGGAACATGAAGGAAAGAGAGATCAGGAACACCAATCATTTAAAAACTGTTTGTTTCAGCAAAATAAAATAAAGATGATGAGGAAATCGGTACTGTTGATTTGAATTACATGTATTATTATAGTGAAAAGGATGGTATCATATTATTAATTTAAGTAAATCTTTAGCATGAAATGAATGAGACTGTGCAGCCCACATGTTTTCCAGAAAACAACTTCTTCGAAAAAACAGACAAATGACAAATAAAACCATTTTCTTTTGAGAACTATAGAATCCAAAGAAAAATGTAAAGTAAGTGTTTCCTGGACCAATTTTACAGACATGATTTTCTGCAGTAAGAATAGAGCCCCAACAAAAGATTAATATTACTATTGTACTTAAGGTTAGCTTCCACGTGCATTTTAAACTCACACTCAATCATTTCATCAATTCATGATGTTATCTTTGATTTGTATTTGGCCAAAACCTAAAGATCATGTGGGCAATGATCCTAACCTCTATAATTGGCTATTTTCTTGCCCCCCCCCCCCACCCGTGTCTCGCCCTTCCCTGTGTCCCTCATGTCTATACATATAATTATCATTAGCGAAATATATGTGTGCATGTAGTTTTTTTTTTTTTCCCATGGTTATACTTACTGATCACCAACTAAATTCCTTTAGCTGTCCAAGTTTAAACTTTTTCCTAGGCAAATAAGTTTGTGAAAATAGCATCAAAGTTGGTAAGCTTCAAAGAGAGGATCGATCCAGAAGATAATTCATGTTCATGACTAAATCATTCACAATCCAAAGACCAAAAAAAATGACTAATAGTGAGCTCCTTACTACTACATCATAAACTTGACCATTTTATTGAAATCATTGAAAAAAGAAACGGAGTCAATTATGTTCTATGGGATTCACACACACACACATCCAGAGTTCTTCAATAGCAACAAGAAAAGAGTGTTTTTCCTAGCAAAATTGTGAATACTTACAAGCTCATGTAAACCCAACACAAAGTGTAGGACAATAAAGCTTGCAAACTTGTAAGACATCATTCAAAGATTTAGAAAGCGTACCAACCCAAACGCCAGTAAATCCCTCAAGCTGGGAAGCTTTTATAGAAAATGTTGAGAAGAGAACTCGAATAACCACCTCCTCAAGCGCCCTGAGGTACCAATGAAGATCCATCTTATGATAACGGAGATTGATAATAGGGTACATAACAAGCTACAGTCCAACACAAAGGCATACAGAGTTAGGTACAAATGACACCAAAGAGGGTTCAAACACTATCAATCACTGATTCAAGCTTAACCAACAAATTTTGAAGTCCAAAAGAGAAATGTAGGAAAGTAAAGGAAAAGTACTTTGGTGGAATTTGCTTTTCCTGCCAATGTTCAGTTAACAAGAAAGTTCTAAGTTCCATGATGCTTTTTCTTGTGAAAAGATGTAAGATGTGTTTTGAGGGAAATGGTTTCAGCAGTGGAAGGGTTACGCAAAAAAAAATTGTTTTTGTTTTCTTTTCCTTTCCTTTTATTTTCCTATCAATCAAACAGAGCCCAAATGAAACTTAAAGATGTGAAAAATGATGCATTGAAGGGCTAAGGCGTTCTCTACGTAGTAAAAAGTACCTGGCCAGGCCCATGATAGGTAACTTCTCCGCCGCGCTCCGTTCGATAAACATCGTAAGGAGCATCCTTCATGTCAAAATTCAAGAACTCTTCTGAACTAGCAGTGCCCAACGTATAAACAGGACGATGCTGAAGAATAATCACTGTATCTGAATAGTCCTTCTTCTCTTCAATCAAAGCCTTCTTCTCTTTAACAATTGACTTTTGCCAAGCCCATGCCTCACCATAAGGAACTAACTCTTTATACAAATCAAAGCATTCACACCTATACATTCAAAACAAAACAGTGGTGTAAAGTTTCACAATGCACGAAAATTGTTTGTGAAAAAGAAACATAGAACATAACTTACGTTCTTCTCCTTTTCCCTTCATGGGCTTTCGACGTGGCTTCCAAGTTGTTAAAATCTGAGAGTCTGTTCAGTTTCGACAAGACGTAGTTTCTTTTTGAAGGGTCGCGACTCGGAGTTGCGGGGATTGAGATGGCGCAGTGACTTGCCGCGAGAATCATCTTATTATTCTCTCTCTATAAGGTGGGAAGAATAAAAGTTGAAAATCCCAAATCTCCAAATCTAATCTCAAAATAAACAGAAATGCATATTCACAATCTGAGGCTATCGGAGAACCCAATGAGCCAAGGGATGAAGGTGGTTATCACTTATCAAAGCCAAGATTTATGGTTGTAGGTGATGCCTGTACAAATTATAATGTGGTTGGAATTTTGAGAAATATCCATTTATTGAGAGAGAATTGAGGGTCCATTTTGGATTTTAAATGGGTTTGGTGTAATGAAAATGATGAGGCTGATTATTTGGCCAAGAGCATCTCCAACGCATCCTTCAAACCGTCAGCCATAGCTAAAATTTGGCTCAAACTTGCAAAAACTCTACTCCAAACTGTGCCAGGTCACCATTTTGCTTCAAAATCCCTCCACTTTTTACCACCAACCAAACGATCAAATGAATATCAAAAAAGAAGCAGCAAAACTTCAATGGTGCATCAATCCTCAATTTTCTCAGCAACCGAACAAGGGCAACATTATATATAAAGGAAAATGAGAGAGGGAGAGAGAATGAAGGAACCTCAGTCCGCCTTTCCGCAACATTTCGATTGAGCATGAGCAGATACAGGAAAAAAAAAATGTTCGCAGTGCCGATACAAGTAGAAAGACAGAGGAGGCAGCAAGGGTGACCCTTTTTCTCTCTCTCTCTCCTGGAAAATTCTTTCTTAGTCAAACTCCTTAAAATTAACATATTTTCATATGGGGCCAAATTAATATTTAATTAATATTATTATCTTTCATTGTTAAACCTGCTTATAATCATCTATAAATAAGGTTCTTTTAATCATTTGTAATTCAATGAAAACTCTCTCTCTCTCTCTCTCTTCAAAGACTAGTCATATATGTATTAGTCAGATTCAAATTCCACAGTATCTTCCATAAAATGAACCTTAGTTATGGCCTTTTGACACCTCGAAGATGTACAACCATGTTTTCCACACTAAGTATTCAAATTACCATTCTAGAAAAGGAATAAATTGCTTCCTGGGCTTGTTCATTTTCTTCCAATCTCTAATATTTCCTTTACCAATTTCACAGTACGTACTCAATTACTTAGTGTGGCTTCAATTTTCAAACCACATTTAGAGAACCAATCAAGTATATACAATAGAGCACTCATCAGATCACTACAAATTTGAAGTTCAGATTAGATCTCAAATTTTTTATAAGGAAAAATCACCCAACACAGTAGCAGCCACACTCAATTCAGCGGTGGCTTCAATTTTCAAACCACATTTAGAGAACCAAAAAGTTACATTTTAAAGGAAAAAACTTACCAAATCATTTCAGTTTTCTCACAATAGTTGCAAGAACTGAATCAATCAAAGTCAATCTCTCCAACATCCATGGCTGAATCAAGGCTGAAAATGTGAAAGAATCACCAACAATTGTAGTTGAATCTGATCAGAAGTAATTTTAGGAGGAATATAATCCTGCTAGAGCTGAATTAATGCTAAGAATCACACAAAGGAGAGCTCCAGTTATGAATCCAATAGAAGTCAATCAGTGCCAGAACAAAGTCAAAGCTTCTAGTGCACAAAATCAACAAAGGAAAATGATTCTGAGGTGCCAAAAACCATGGCATTAGTCTCCTCAAAACTGCATTACTGGGAAATCTATGAAAACCAAATTGCAAACCATCATCTCATTCTCCATTCGGAAGCAGTACTAAAATATCACAAAGATAACAGGGCAACAGTTTTCTAGGCAAAACAACATTCACAAACACATACAGAAAAAAAATTTCCACTGAAGCATTGTATCAAATAGTTGGTGTGGCTCTATACTTCACTTTTCTTTCGACCATAGAATCATAAATCAATGATGGAAGAAGAAAATCTTCCAACGCGCAAAGTCTGTTAGACTGAAAATTCTGAAATTCAATTGCTCTTTGATCACTCATTAAATAATTGTGTTTATTCTCAAATGTTGTAGATTCACAAAGATTTAAGGTAAAAGAAAAACCCCAATTATATATACGCGCGCGCGCGCACTAACAGAGAGAGAGAGAGCGCTTACTTGTTTTCGGCGTCAGGCGATGGATTGGTCGTAGAACCTGAGATTTGAGAGTAGAACTTGAGAGTGTAGGAGAGGAGAGAGGAGAGATGAGAGCAGAAAAGAGAGGAGAGAGAGACACGGTGCATACCTTGAGAGTCGAGTGTTGGAGAGGATTAGCGTAGGTGTAGAGGAGAAGAGGGCTTCGGGTTTCAGAGCTCCACTTTGTTAAATTTTTGTTTTTAAAAGCTATTTTGATTTGCTTCTTGCTTAAAGGAGTAATTTTGCTTTTTTACTTAATAAAGAGTACTTAATAATATTAACCAAACACTGCTATCTTTTCTTTTCTTTTTTTTTTTTTTCTTTTTTACTTCTAAAATCAAATAAGCACTTATCAAAAGCAAATCCAAACGGTGCCTTAGTATTCTCTCTCTCATGATTAAAATATACACAAACCACTCTTAATTTATTTATTTATTTTTTATCAAAGCAACCATGAGGTCAAGCTGGATATGTATATTTTTTAATTTGTTTTTAAAATTGAAAAATAGTGCATAAATATGGAAATGATAAAAATATTAAAAATATAGTTGATGAGGAAGAATGGAAGTTGAATTAAGGGAAAAGGTAGTTAAGCCAAAAAAACGGAGGATGTCTCATTGGAGCACATCTAGCCAAAGCCATGGTAAAAAACACTGTAACTAGCCAAAATATTGCTTTGGCTCCCTAAATTTAGCTTTTTGCATTGGAGATGATCACCATGGATGCTTAGCCAAAACACTGAACAGTGTTTTGCCTTCTCATTATGCCTAGCTAAATAAAAATGCATTCCAACCGTGACTAGCCAAAATGGCTAGCCATTTGTTTTTTTAATATTATTTTTGATAAAAGTGAGCAAAAAAGAATTAAGATTTTTTTATATGTAATAAAATGATAAAAGAGTACAATATATATATATATGGAAGAGTTTGGAATAGTCTAGAAGACTCAAATCTCCTCACTCATCTATCCCTCTCTCTCTCCTCTCTCATTCTCTAGTCTCTTCTTCTTTCCTCTCTCTTTTCTCTGTATTTCTTTTATGGGAAAGTTTTTCACAAAAAAAAAAACCTAGCCTTTAGGAAATCAAGTGAAGAAGACGGTGTAGCAAGTCGATCACCAAACAAAAATCACCAAATAATGATCTCTCTTTCTATTTTCACTTTGTGGAGGAGCAAGAAACCTCCACTGATGAAAGATTCAACATATGTGATTTGGGTTAGGATTAGGCTTTCATTCAATTTTGGGGGATTTCTCAGAGATTTGGGAAAGAAATGTTGGGAGAGGTTGAAATTGCCAACATGGCCATTTTGCCTAGCACCATTCTCTCTCCTCTTTCCTTGCTAAATTTAGCTCCCCAAATGGAGAATAGGAATTTTGGTTATCCATTTGCCTCTTCCGTTGGAGTGGTGAATGTTGTGTTTGAGTAGGTAAAATGCCTAGCAGGGGTGTTTTGCCTCTACCCTTAGAGATGCTTTAAGGAAGTACTCTAACATGTGGCATTTTCAAGATAAAAATTATGGAAAATTACAGTTTGATCCCCTCATCTATCAGCAAATTACACTCTGCACTTCTATAGTTTTAATTGCAACACATTAATCTCCTAAAATTTTGATTTGTGACACTTTGTACTTTTCTGTCAAATAACCATTTATTTCTTTGATTGAAAAATTGTGGTAGACTTATTATTTTTTTATACAATATGTATCTTAGATTACGAAATGTATCTATATGCATATTAGTGAAGTTAAATGATTTTTTTCAATATATTTTATTTTTTATGAATTATTTTCTCTATACATTATATAAAATTTGTTATAAATAAATGGATGAAGTAGCATTTTTCTTAACATAAATAATTTAGATTGGAATGAAACTACATTTTCTTGTCGGTTCAACTTATCGTGCCAGTATGTTTTTCAACAACCATTTTTGTGATTGCATCTTATTGATTTTTCATTCAAATCGAACCAGAGAAGTTCACGATGGAATGGGTGTCAAGATGAAGATTGATATTAGGTTTGGTTGAGTTGGGTTAGATTTGATATTATGGAGCTTAGAGAGAAATTTTTAAAAAATAATAATAATAAATAAATAAAATTTAGTGATAGGTATAGAAAGTGCCCGTTTGGATTGAGAAGCGAAAGCGGGAGAAGCAGCTTCTCCCTGCTTGTAGCAGCTTTTGCACCGTTTGGCAAAAAAAAAAAAAAAAAAAAAAGCTACTTTAAAAAGTCACCAAAAGCCACAAAAGCTGATTTTGTGAGAATCGACTGTTGGGGTGATTCTGATTTTGTGATTCTGTTTTTGATATAAAATATTTATCTAATACCAAAATTACCCTTACAAAAATAACTAAAACAACTTTCTTCCCCTTCATATCCCCCACATAAATAAAACCTAATCTACCAAAATTACCATGACATTTATATTAATATTAATATGAAACATAGTTAAATTTACTAACTTATTTATTATTTTAGTGATTATAATTTTATTACAAATCAACTTAATTATCTATAATTTTATTACCAAGTAAGTAAATAAAGAAGTTCAATCATACTATTTGGCTATTCATGATTATTAATTATAATTATAAATAAGATTATTTAAATTATTTATTATTTATATCATTCATATTATTTATTAAATAATATTATTCATATTATTTATCCTTACAAATAAAATTATTTATAATTTTATTGTCAAGGGTAATTGTGTCAATTCATAATTAAAAGCAACTTCTTCATATGGTATTCAAACAAGCAGTAAAAGTACTTCTAGTGCCAAAAACACTTTAAAATACAGTATCCAAATGCAACTGACTTCTGCTTCTGCTTCTCTAGATTCTACTTCTGCTTCTGCTTCTCTTTTGCTTATGTTTCCAAACGGGTCCAAAGAAAGTGGGCATGAGTAATTTATATACAAACCCTTGAGTTTACCAACAAATACACTATCGACCCCTTTTTCTTTTTTTTGGTTAGTTAGTTTGTTTGTTTGTTTGTTTAATTTAATTTAATTTATTTTTTATTTTGACACCACCCCTATCAACTATAAAATATTGAAATGCAATATAAACTGCAGCTAAACCCCACCTCTTCATCAAACTGTTATTAATCCTGTCATTTGACCTTGCTAACGTCATGTAAAAAAGTTTAAATAATGCTCATATATGCTTTCTACCATCTACCTCTCTTTATAGCCCCACTTTGGAGATGTATACATATAAACTCCTTTATATATATATATTTTTTAAAAGTTTTGTTCATACCAATTTTTTTTATTAATAAATCAAATGGGAAATTACACTTTGCCCCTTTAAATTATTGGCCGTTTTCACGTTATCTCTTGTGATTTCAATTGCATCAATGTGCCCCCTAAACTATTAGATTATATTAAATTATTCCCTTATATTAGTTAGCCATTTGATTTTTGACTGAAAAATAGTGTTAGGCATATTATTTTTTTATGCAGTATTTACCATAAACTGCTAATGTTTCTATGTATATTGGTGAAGTTTTATGATTTTTCTCAACATATTTTAATTTTATGAATTATTTTCTCCATACAGTAAATAAAATTCATAATAAATAAAATATATTGAGAAAAATCACGAAATTTCAACGATATGCATGTAGACCCATTAGCAATTTAAGATAAATATTGCATAAAAAAAATAACAAACCTAATACCATTTTTCAATAAAAATAAAAATAAATGGAAAATTGATATAATGGATAATTTGATATAATCTAAAAATTTAGGGTACACATTGATGCAATCAAAATCACATGGAACATCGTGAAAATGACCAATAGTTCAGGAAGTAAAATGTAATTTTCCCTAAATCAAATGGTTGAGTGATGGGAATGTGAGAAGCATAACAAATAAAAATTATATATATATATATATAGAGAAGCACATTGTAGATAAATGTAAGTTCAACGAATAAAACTGTAATTTTGTATTATGCTTTCTTCGGCCATGCACGAATATCCCATAACATTACCCAATCGCCAGCCCAGCCAAGCTTGAACGCCCAGCCCATGAGCGCAACCTCTTGCATGCTTCGTGCGGGATGATTGGTTATGAAAAATAATTTGTTCATTTTACGGTAAAACAGAAATAAGATTCTCCAGAACTACATACACTCATTCTTGCAGCCAAACAGGTCCTAAACTACAAAGCAATGAGAATGGGTTATCTACGACATGACAAGATGGAACCTCTACTTTCATGCATTTTTGAAATACACGAAAGTATAAATTCATTCTTACCGCCACATCATTTGGTTTAAAATTTGGTCTCAATTTTCAAGAAGAATATATCATCTATCATTAAACAAATGCATTTAAGGTTGATTGTGTAAACAATGAGTCTCGATCCTTCGCTTTGATTTTTCTATGCTTGGTTTTGTTTGAATACTAAAATCGTGACACATTATTCAAATATATTATTCATCTCTCACAGTGTGTCACTATCTTAAGTACCCCCACCAAAACCTAAGAAAAAAACATTAGCAGGCCCACGAACAAGGGTGGAGCCATATAGAAGGGGCTGCCTTGGGCTATAGCCTAGGATAATTTTGGCGTAATTTTTTTTTGGGATAATTGGCTAAAAGTCCTATTTTAGCATCATCTTTTGCTTGAAGTCCACATTTAGGATTTTTAATGGCTAAAGTCCTTCTTAATGAGATTTTAATGCATTAAGTCCCATAGTTTAAAATAATTTTTTAGTTATACCAGAATTGCCCTTCCCCTTAATCTCCATGGTCATTCCCGTCCATAACAGGATTAACACCATACTCACCTTGGGTCAAATCCAAGGTAGAAACTAGTTACCAACGGGAGCTTTGGATGGCATGATTGGCTACAATTCCATCCACCAATCGAGACAACACACGAGTGTATTTGGACATAATTTATGAGTTTGCACACACACAGAGAGTGGGATCAACATTACTGTAACAGAGTTCTATGGTTCCACATGACTTTGGTTTTTAAAATATCTTAATTCCAATATCCAGCTTTCATAGAAACTTTCCAAACCCATGTGCCTGGCTTTCTCTTTCAATCTCTTTTCTTTTCTTTTTTTCCTAGTTGCTAGAAAAATGTTGGAAAAAAAAAAGTTCTTCCGTTATTATTATTATTTTTTTTAATAAAAGTTAATTTTTTGTTTTGTTGATGGAAAAATATAGAAAAAAAAATTATTTTATTTTTTTGGACGTAGTGAAATCAGATTCCGGCTTAGTGAAACTCAAGATTCTAGCGTAGTAACATGCATTTTCCGGTGTAGTGAAATGAGTTCGAACCAACTAGAATATAGGCCAAATCAAAGAACAGATCATGTAGGAATTCATGGTATTTTTAAAGTAGTAAAAACCTACACACATAGGCCAAAAAAACAAAGAATGCTAACCTCAACCAAACTCATATGGCAACTCAAAGTCATGTAGTGAAATGAGTTCGAACCAATTAGAATAT
>JAESVK010000138.1:6085945-6097621 GCA_017140935.1 Hamamelis virginiana | reverse complement strand
AAAAAAAAAAAAAAACAGAGAATGCCAACCCCAACCAAACTCATATGGCAACTCAAAGTCATGTAGTGAAATGAGTTCAAACAAACTAGAATATGAGTCAAGTCAAAGTGCAGCTCATGTAGGAACTCATAGCATTTTTAGAGGGAAAAATTTTAAAGAAATTTTAATTACTTTTTCCAACATGTGAATTTAATTACTTTTAGGGGGATGACACCATTTTCACTATAGCTTTCCAAATAACATGCCATGCTTTTTCCACCTCACTTGAAGAAATTTTAGTAGCATTCCACCATTTCACATTAGTTTCCAATTAATTTTGTAAGTTTAAAATCAATCCAGGTGCCAAATGATGATTCATGAATTAATGCTTAATTGGTCATTATGTCAATAATTCATGTCTTTTCCAATTTAAATCCAATAATATCATTTGAATTGCAGTGTAATATCCCAAAAAAATTTTAGTGTACTTTTTTTATTATTTTAATGAGCTTGGGGTATTTTAAATATTAAGAAGTTTCTAAATTTGAAATTTTCAAAAGTATTTTGGGTAAATCTAAATTTTTTTTTATATGCTAAGGGCTTCTTGCAATTTTTACAAATCAAATTTACTGATATTGCAAAATAGCCCCTAGCTATTCTTTTTATAAGCCGAGGCTGGGTTCACTTCAGCCTCACCACTCACTTGAAAATTTCGGGCCTTTAGATAGGGAGAGAGAGAGAGAGAGAGAGAGAGAGGGAGAGGGAGAGTGCTTCTAGCTTCAGCTTCTGGGGTGGAGTGTTGGCCGGATTCCTTGCCGGAATCCTTTCTTCTCCCATTTAAGGTGAGCTTGAAGCTCCTGGTTTGTTATTTTATTTTTTTCTTTTTCTATGCATGCATGTGAGTTTTAAATCAGCATTTGCATGATCCAAGCACTGGCTCTTCGTAATGGTGGGTTTTGTTTTAAAAGAAACTAGTTTGCAAGCAATGGATTTCACAATTTTGGGGTTGCATGCACTGGATCCAGGTCAGTGGTGGTAATTTTGAGGTGGATTCAAACATGCATGGCCGGATTTTTTTCTGCATTTTCGAAACTCAGATGGTTTACACAAAGCTCTGTTTTTGAGCTTGTACCTGCGGGACTGTTGGTGCTATGTTTCTCTCATTTTGATTTCTTGAATTCTAGTTTAATGAAGAAATCTTATTATCCTAGATCTGCATGCATCAAATCAACCAAGATTGGTTTGATTTTGGGGTCTTGAAAGGCTGGGTCAGTGCAGGCCGTGAGCAACAATGGCTGCTCTGTTTAAATTTCAACTTAAGTTTTGTTTTATAAATCCATTTTTTTTTTTTTTATCTACCTTGCATGTGGATTTCCTCAAGTCTTAGAAACTAATTACTTGTTTGCATGTGGCTTAAGAGCAGCTAAGGGGTTTTATTATTAAACTTTCCAGTAGCTATATTAAGTTTGATGCCCACGGCTGCCATGAAGAAAAATAAAAATAAAAATGAGCTTGGTTTCAAGTTTTGATCTGATTTTGTTTCAAATATAAGCTTAAACCTTGTTGCATGTAGTTTTTTTTGGGACTGTGGTGTTAATTGAGGCTTGAAGGGGCTGGATTAAAAGCTCACAGTGAGCTGTGAGCTCCGGCCATGGCTGCTCCGGCCATGGCAGACCCGGCTGTGACACCTCCAGCCATGGTGATGTCGTGGCTTCCTTGTTTTGAGGTTTTAAAATAAATAATCTTATAAAAAAAAATCAAGGCTTTAAACTATTATTTAAACTTTTAAAGGATTATTTAAAGTATGCTTTCTTTTCTTTATTTTTTTTGAATTTACAGTAGCATAGCAGGGAGTCTTCGTGAAGAAGACAACCAACTTATGTAAATGATCATTTTTTTTTTATAAGCTAAATTACTATTTTGCCCCTACCTTTATGAAAATCGGTTATTTTGTAAATTTTTACTTCAAACTTCAAACTTTAATAACTTTTGCATATAAACTCCGATTTTCGCGTACTTTATATGTACGAAAAGCTCACGGAGTATAGTTTCTAAATATTAGGTTTATTTTATTAGGCAGGAACTTATGCATGTCTTTATTGGTCAATGTTTCAGATCAGGATAGTCCCGGTAATTATCCTTTTGCGAGTTAATTTGCATTACACCCAGACACTGCTAGGAGTTATTTGCCCAGTCCATGTAGGATACTGAACCTCTCTAACGGTGATGATATGTGATTTTATGTGGCATTTTATGCTGAACTGCTTTATGAAATAAACATGATACATGGAACATACTTGATGAACTATTGGTGTGGTGTGTTTTATAATTGTTTATGAACCTATATGTTGGCATATGGATTTGCTTATTTCATTCCTGCTTTCGGATGATATTATAACTGTTTTGAAATAATGCTTGATTATGCTTATATGCCACATATGAAATGCTTTACCTGCTGGCTTTGGAAATGGATTTGGAATTATATAAACCCATGCTGATATGCATGGTTTAGGCTCGGTTGGTATACAGGGAGACTATTTAAGGGCCCATGGTCCTGGGTGGAGCCTTAGTGCGGACCCGAAGTATATAGCCCCGTAGTGGCTCGACAGTTGGCCATGTGTTTTCGGCAACTGGTCGGTTATCCTCGAGAGGTCAGACCCCGTAGTGGTCGGTTTTGGCTGTCGTTGTGCCGGAGGCTTGTTAGCCTAGAACAACGTCCTGATATACGTTCTGTGAGCCTGGTCTTCGAAATTGATGGACATTATTTCGCACTTATAACTGTTCTAAACCCACACCATTTACGATATTTAAATTTTGAACTGAATATAAACTGTTTCGTTTATCATGTTCCTTGTATCAATATTTATTACTGTTGGTTGAGGTTGTACTCCTATTGGGCATTCCATGCTCATGCTGTGTTTCATGCAGCAGGTTTACAGGTTTCTAGTAGAGGTCCAATGCTAGGAAACTCTACTCAGGTTGCATTGGGTTTTGCAGTGTTCTGGGCAGTCGTGCGTCGAGCAATCTAGCGTGCATTTAAGTTATCTGTATTTTTCGAACTACCAGTTTATTTCCTTAGTAACCTATATGCCAGGGATGTTGGCATTAAGCTTGGTACTTTTGACTCTTTACTTGTTGTACTACTCGTACTTGGGCATGTATGCACTAGAACATATCATTTCATGTTGTTATAAATTATCCTTTCTTTATCCTGTGTATGGAAATATGAATGAGCAGTACAGGTTGTACCTACATCTTGACCCGTGTCGACCTACCCGGGATGGTCGGTATAATGGTCAGGTTGGGGCGTTACATGCAGGATCCAACCAGGGTATCAAGAATTGCTAAAAGATGACATAAAAATGGCAGAGAGAGATGGAGTTGAAGTCGGAGTGATAGTAGGGGAATCCATGGGAGTTCAATCACCAATTTACACTCGAACTCCTACAATGTACCTTTTCACTCTAAAGCGTAGAGCCCAAATGGACCAAACTATCCCAGAATCATGGAATGGCTTTGTGTATATAATCGAAGGAGAAGGAGCGTTTGGTTCATTAAATTCGTCAGCAATTACAGCTCACCATGTCCTCGTTTTGGGTGCTAGAGATGGTTTAAGTGTGTGGAACAAATCATCGAAGCCATTGAGGTTCGTGTTGATCGGCGGGCAGCCGCTTAATGAACCAGTGGTTCAGTATATATGGGCCATTTGTGATGAACACATTTAATGTATAACCGTCCAAGGGCAGTTTTGTCCAGATTTGGTCAAAAGGACCTATTGTAAAAGAAAATAGCGTGCTGGACCTGATGCAGCAAAGATAAAAATAATAGGACTGGAATCCAAAATCCCCTTTTTTTTACCTTCTTCTAGCTACTAGCCCAATGATAATAGATTTTAGCTTTGACAGCACAAGTGGCAGGTACCCGGTCCAAATTATTCATTATACTTCTACTAACCCACTAGCAAATAGGTTTTAGCTCCATTTGTCCAAGTGGCAAGAACTCAGCCCAAATTCCCAATGTATCCATATTAAGAACATCTCCAATGCATTCATGTCATTTGCAGTGGCAGAATCAAAGGGAAGGGAAGGAGGCTATCGCCTCCTGACTTTTTGAAAATTTTCTATACATAGGAATGTTATTATAAATTATACTTTACATAAAGCTGCATAAGGTGTCCTTAATAAGGCCAAATGTTGCGCATATTTTGAAAAATTGACCGTTAGATTAGATGAACTGCTTGTCAATTTCATGTTTGTCAACAATCACAATGATCCAATCGTTAGTTTTTGACAAATGTCATTGTGAAAAATTATTACATTTAATTTGTTCTTCAAAATATCGCCATTTTTCCCTAGTCAGCTTTTCATAAATCGACCGTTGGATCACTGTGATTTTTTGTGAACATGAGATTGATAAGCAGTTCATCTAACCTAACGGTAAGTTTTTCAAAATATGCTCTGCATTTTACCCTATTGAGGTCTACACCATATCATTCTTGTTATTTTATACATTGTATATCTTACCCAACCACTCTAAAGACCGACATTCCTAATTTAACAAAAAAATTAAAGTAACAAATTAGCATTAAAATTTTGGAAAGAGATTGAGGTAGCTGTTGAAAAGAGAAAAGAGAGAAAGAAGAAAAAGAGAGTGTACATTAGATGGAATGTGAAGGAAAGAGGGAATTTTAGCTAGAGGCTCACATAAACATCATGAATTCATATTTTTATCATCCTCCCTCAATTAAGGTGAGAATAATTCATTTTTCACAAAATTATTTTGAGTAGACTTGAATCATATATATATCTATAGCACATATATAATAACCCAAAAAGGATTTAAATTGAGAGAGCTATACTCAATCAATTGAATTTTCAAAAAAAAATATATGATCTTAAAATAATTTATTTTGAACTATGGCCCACAAACTTTAACAAACTCTTATAAATTATAATATAGGGAGAAAAACAGAATGCACTTCAAAATGGAAGAAATGCAAAAGGTTATAGGTGTAAATACCAAAGAATAGTAGAGATATGCGAACAGAAAACCAATTAATTCGACCTGAATTTGAATGGAAAGACTATTTAACCTTCCAAATCCATGGGTTGAATAGTGTTATCACCAAATAAATTTGTATGAATTTTATGGTATTGCGATTTTGGCACTAATATTTTGTAAACTTACAATTTTATATATATTATAAAAATGGCTATTTTATGCCATTTTCATATTAAAAAATAATACTCTTACATTAAAATTTTGGTCCCCCTTGAGAAAAAATCTTGGTTCTGCCCTGTCATTTGATGTGCAATATCAAAATTTGAAATTTGGCTCCTCAAATGACATCAATGTCAAATTTAGCACATATATCCTCCAATGCATTACTGCTATTTTTTAGCATTTTCTATTTTTCGAAAGAAAAGTATAATATGGTCACATGACACATATAGTATTTGGTATTTGAAGTGCCAAATTTGAAAACCATACTGTGTCATTTCCAAAATTTGGCACCCAAAATGGCACACCATTAGAGCAACTTAGCTATTTTGGTGCCAATATCATATTTTAACAATAGCACATCAAAATATCAAATGGCATACCATTAAGATGCTCTAACAAAACCCAAACCCATTCTCTCTCTCTCTCACGCACTCTGTCTGGATCTTTAGAGTAGTCATAAATCCTGGCTTCGCCGTTGCTCACGACGAGTTGTCCCTTTTGTGAGTTAGTACTGCCTCCATTGTCCCTTAGTGGCCAGCTGCGAGAGCTGTAAACAGCTGACCAACTGGCAACTTCAGTAAAATCCAGACAAACCAAGCCTAACACTATTCCTCCTCCGTCCATTTAAACGTGCGTCGACTGTTCTCCCACGACGAAATTAAGCCCAAGTTAGCTCCGGTCCATACGTTAAATTTTAAGGAATAAAATAAAATAAATAAATATCCTTCACCACCAAACCAACGACGCAGAAACAGCCTGGGTAAAAGTCGACCTAGGGGCTGACAAGATTGCTCGGCACAAAATGCAAGAGGCCCCACACGCTCGTGGAAAAAACGCCCCAAACATACAACGTGCGTCCTATGCCTCCATCTGCACTTGAATCGTTCAAAAGTCGACGGGCGGTCCAAAAATCAAAACCAACCTCTCCAAGTAAAAAAGAAAGCATATATGTTTCCATGTCCCGACAACCTCAGAACTAATATGCCTCGAATCTTCTCCCTTATACGGTCGCACGCTCTCTTTCTCTCTCCCTCTCTCTATATATATACACACGCACCTGTACGTTGTAACCACAAGGACCTTAAAATTAAAAGCAAAACATTCTTCAAATTAACAACAATGGCAGCCGCTAGATTACTGCGTACATCTAATCCTTTGCACTTTGTTCACCCTCCTTCTTTCTCAAAGAATTCATCATTGTCGAAGAAAGTAGTAAGGTGTCAAATCAATAGTGGATTAGCCGGTGGAGAGAGAAAACATTGTGGTGGAGAAGTAGAGAGAAAACCATCGGTGGCAGTTAAGGCATCGGTGGCCACTTCACAGAACGTGACAACATCAGATCCACAGACGAATCCAGGAGTCGATCTACCTTCTCTGTTGAAAAGTTTTACCGATGCTTTGCTCAAGTTATTAAGACCGGCTGTGAAACGGAGACCTTGGAAATTACTGGCCCAGATGCTCATTGAAAGGGTACATACACTTTTTTTTTTTTTTAGATGATTTGAAAGTTGTGGTTCATGTAGCATTACTCAAAGTGATATATAATAAATTAAATAATGAAACCCAGTAACGATTTACAAAGGAATAATTAAGTTTGCTTCAATCGTGCAGGTTATAATAGATTGTCGATTCTTTACATTGTTTGCTGTTGCAGGAACCTTGCTTGGTTCAGTATTGTGCTTTGTGGAGGTAATTAAAATGTTTTCTTAATTAAAGTGACCACTTAAACTAATTAAGAGTTTGGATTTGTTTTCTTTTACTTAATTATCTAATACTAAAAGTACGTACGTTGTTATTTCAGGGTAGCTTTATTATTCTAGAGTCATATTTGCAGTATTTTCACTCCTTGTCGCAAAGATCTGATCAAGGACATGTAATTCAGCTCCTTATTGAAGCCATAGGTATGCTCCTCTCTCTCTCTCTCTCTTCTTGATCTACTGTATGGTTCTATTCTTGAGCTTATAGAATATCAATATTTTTTTGCAGATATGTACTTGGTAGGAACAGCCATGCTTATTTGTGGGTTGGGTTTGTACGTCATGTTTGTGGGATCAAAGATGATGGAAGATAAAGGGCGAGGGCTTTCCAGCTCAAACTTCTTCGGTCTTTTCTATCTCAGGGTAGGTTAATTGTGCTCTTTATATTCTACTAATCCAAGTAAATCATATATAACACAAAAAAAAAAAAAAAATTCTCTTTGCTGTCTAGCAATGTGTTAGCTAGCCACTGAGTATAAATATAGAAATGATCCCGTATCTTTACTTTAGCTAAAGTAAGGGTGAAGTTAATAGATAATTGAGGGATATATATTATGAAAAATTTGCCGTTGGATTATAAACTATATTTATGCATATCATACTTTTAAAAAGATACAGTAAATGGTTGGATTTTTAAAAATGTAACAAAAAAAAAAAATTGTAAATAATTTGTGTTAATGTTGTTTCAGGCACTCCCAAGATGGATTGGAATGCAGACAGTTTCACAAGCAAAGTCAAAAATAGGGCATGCAGTGACGATGATACTTCAAGTTGGTGTGCTAGAGAAGTTCAGAAGCGTACCACTGGTTACAGGATTCGATATGGCCTGTTTCGCTGGAGTTGTATTAGTGTCCTCAGCTTGTGTATTCCTTCTCTCTAAACTTTCCGTCAGCACTAGTACTGTATAGTAGGTGATCATAGGTACCCAAAAAAATATCTGATCATATATATCCTGCATATATATATCTTTTACAAACCAAGAAAAAGGCTAGCTGGGAAGCATACGGACCCGCCAATTATTTCATTACACTTACATTCATTTTGTAGTATCAACTGTATACGTAACTATATATATATATATATATATATATATAGTAGCTAGCTAGACACACACAGCTAGAAAATCAGAAGAGAAGGAAGCTAAGGAATCTAGTTGTATCGTATAGAGTTAAGTTGAAAAGCATTGACAAAAGGAGGAGGAGGCTGCAAGGAGAAAGTTCCACCACTAGGAAGCTAATTAAGCATGGTGAATTGTACATTGGTTAATATATTAAGTAGCCAAAGACTCACCTTCTCTGGAATTTTCTGATATTCTTAGATTATATTTTATTCATGTAATAATCTCAGTGTCGTTGCTTCTCCTCCCTCAAGGAATAGCACTTTGCATGCAAGCAAGGACATCATTGTACTACAATAAAAAGCTAATTTATTATTATCATTTTTTTTTCTTGTGTACATGTGTGATTTTTCTCTTCAAAGAATAACACTTTCCATGCAAGTAAGGACATATTGTACAAATACAGGACTCTTGGCTACGTACACATAGTAAGTTTATATGAGGATTTAGATTTTAGTCGATTAGTAATTTGAAAAATCGATTCTTAGAAGTTTTCTTATGAAAAATGCTACACAATCAGAAATTTTAATCCGAATTAAAAAGCCACATACCATGATGTGTCATGCTTTGAGTGGTTTAGTCATTCTTTCAAATAGATTCTATTTTTTTCACACACCACTTAAAGCATGACACATCATGGTGGTTTTTAAATTCGGATTAAAGTTTCTGGTTGTATAGTATTTTTGTTTTCGTATACATGTCATGCTTGCCAAAAATTCACAACTTACAATTAATTGCTTTTAAGAGAAAAACCTGTATTAATTAATTATATTTATACATATTTAATTTCTTGTAAAGTGTAAAGATTAATATATTTACGAAAAAGAAAGATTACTAAATAATATAATGAAATAAAAATCAATTAGACTCATTTTTTAACTTGTTAAAACTTTCATGTTTACCAAACAGTCCAACTTTAACTGATTAAATTTTCATGTTTATACAACCGTTGCTGTTGATTGCCAAGGCGAAGGGTTTCTCCATTTAAAATTTGCCACCTGTATAATTTTTTAAAAACTGGACTGCTAGGTCAACTAGTTGAACTGTACGTCAATTGATAAGGCCGGTCAAGTTAAAACTCTTATATTGTTTCATGAAAATCATTTTATTTACAATAATTCTATATCATCCGACACTCTAACCCGAAATTAAAAATCACCCCGACGTGTTGTGGTTTAAGTGGTGTGTAAAAAAGAGAAAAGTAATTTAAGAGGAGAGACCTCACTACTCAAAGTAGGACACATCAGGATATTTTTTAATTTTGGGTTAGTGTATGGTAATATAGTATTTTTTTTTTAATTTATAAAATTTTCATCCGCAAGTTTAGGGCTGCGTTTGGCAAAGCTTCCACTTCCAGATTTTTGATTAAAAAAGTAGAAAAATGGAAGTTTTGGTAGCAAAGCACGTTTGGTTCATCAAGTTGCTTTTTACTACATGAAAGTAACTACCACAACTTTCAAAATTTGTGGAAGCAAAAAAAAGTTGCTTTCACTACTTTTTTAAGTAGAAAGCGGAAGTTGTTTTGTGACCGGCCCATGCATCGAATCCCCGTATATGCAAAAAAAAAAAAAAAAAAACAAAACAAACCTTGAATCAGCCTTATTTCTCGATCCCGAGCCATTCCTCCTCTCTCCCTCTCTCTCTCCATCTCTCTCATTCTCTCTACCCTAGCGACCAGAACCCCTCGCCTCACACCAGCAACCTGCTCGCCGTCGCACCTACAACCTGCTCGCCGTCGCACCTGCAATCTGCTCGCCGTCGCAACAGCGTAAGAGGGCTCACCATCGAACCATCATCCTGCTCGCCGTCGCACCAGCAACCCGCCGTCGGACCGCACGTTGCTTCATCCGCTTCAGGTAACACTTCTTCTTTGTTTCTCTCTTTATGATTAGCCTAGCTCATTAGGGTTCGATTTTTAGGGTTTATCTAGCTGATTTTGGGTTAGATTTTTAGGGTTTCTCTTGGTGATTTTGGGTTAGATTTTGGTTTGATTTTGGTTTTGATTTTGGTTTGATTTTGGCTGTAGTTTTACAATGATTTTACAAACATGGGTAATGGGTGGGTGATTTTGGTTTGATTTTGGTTTGATTTCGCCGTCGGACCATTTTGTTCTGTTCCCCCACTCAAACATGGCTCAAAGCACCAGTTATCATCAGCAAGGGAAGAAGAAAAATTAGAATTAAAATAAAATAAAATAATCACTGGAGGTAATGGGTGGCATACAAGAGAATATCTACTATTTCATTTACTTTTTAAGCGAACATATATGTGCTATTATAGTATTATCTGGAGCCTCTATTATTTTCTTTAACTGTTTTTTTTCCTCTCTTCTTTGCTTTGATTTTGTGCCCTGAATCTGAGTTTTCTTTTTTAATTTGTGCTTTGGTAGTGGTTATATCATCTTCTGAGTTTTTGTTCTTGATTCTGATAGCGGAATTATTTGTAGTATAGATATGGCTTAGGAGGGGCTGTTTAATTTGTAGAGGTTCATCCTATGTATGATGAACAGCTGTAATAAATAGGTTCGTTTCATTCAGCTCCCCCATTGCTCAGACAAGGGTTTGGATATCTTCCGTTTGAGCATCATCCCTTCACCTAGCTTTCAACTAAGTAGGATTCTGTAAACCACACCTGTTAAAATTTTTTCACATCGCTTTATGTCTCCTTATGAATATTTGTGCTAAATGCTTGTAGGTAATTCTTAGTGTCTTACAACAGTCTTAATATCATTTTAAGCAGATTCCATTTTCTGGATGATGTGCTCAATTTTTTTTTTTTTTTTTGTCATTTCTTCACTACTACTATCCCTTGATAAAAAAGAAGCCTACCCCTTGCATTCAGTGATCAAGATTGAAGCTCTATTGAGCTTAATACCCCTAGTAGACATCTCTCAAGAGGTTTTAAATGCATCATGTAATGTGACCAGAACATTCTATCATTTTAAGTTGCTTATCCAATTTATCATTTGCCAGGGATGCTAGCTAGCAACCTTGCATTTCACATCAGTTGTCATGGACTATAGAAAATTGATGATACTTTTCATTTTTCCAAAAGAAATAAGGAGGAAATTAAACAAGGATTTTATTATATATATATATACATGCATAAAGTTTTGGATTAATCTGTATATTGAGCAAAGCTGTCATAGCATGGTGGTTTAGGCATTTTCAGGGGTGAGATCGATCACAATTCTTTATTTATTCACTCCATTGTTTGGATATTGGTGAAGAACCGTGGAGAGCAGGGGAATGCCATTTGTTGATGAAGAAAAGGGCAAGCAAGAACTAGTTTGCTGCAAGGCCTTTGGACCGAGAACAACAAAATGCACAGCTAGAGAGCAGTCTGGTTGTTGCTTGCCCTTTACTATATACTCTTCAAGGAAACACCATGTCCATTAGCTAGAAAAGGCAGAGCCAACCAATTGAAGAAGTTGCAGCCATAATGAAGATAAACCTAGAGAAGGAAGAATGAAGCCCATGCGTACATTATTGTGATTTTAATATATAGCAAGGATGTGTAATATTCAAGCAGTCTGGTTGCTTTCTTCCTTGTTGGGTTGATGAAGAAATTAAACAGAGTGTTTGTTACTTTGTGATTTTA
>JAESVK010000138.1:6063974-6085545 GCA_017140935.1 Hamamelis virginiana | reverse complement strand
TCTACTTCCAAAATTAAAAAAGTAAAAAAATGGTAGCTTATCCAAACACCACCAATTAATAAATTGTTTTCAATTTTAGACAACTAGAGGGTTTTTCGCACTTACTCAAGAGCACATGAGATGTGTAAAAAAAAAAAAAAAAACCAAACCCAAGGATGGAAGAGATAAATGAATGGAATATAAAGCAGAAAATAAAAGAAAGGCCAAAAAAGATAAATAAAGAAATGTGAGTTTATAAAAAAAAGGTTATATATATAAGTGAAGCATCAAATCCGACGATGGATTTTTCAAAATAACTGTTCCAAGTTGGTCAGATACAAGATGGAGGACGAAAAGGGAGGACAAAAATGAAGGATGAATAAAATTATTGTAGAAAAATAACCAATGAGAAAGAAATAACTGCAGGCGAGGATAGTGGAGAGCAAATAGTGATATTCAAATTTCATAAACATTAAAAGGGACAATTCTATTCATCCTCCATTTTCATCCTCCATCTTCGTCCTTTCTCATGCATCTGACGAACTTGGAATAATTATTCTGAAAAACCATCCGTTGGGTTTGATGCTTAACTATATGTATCATGAATGCAAAAAATCGCATTGATCCAACGGTCAGTTTTTCAAAATTTAGACTATGACAGTTTTTACTATTTTTCATTATTATTTACTTTTTTTTTTTTTTCAAAATTGCAAAAACTGACTGTTAGATTAATGTGATTTTTTGTATTTATGATAAGTATAAGTAGAACATCAAATCCAACGGTCGATTTCTCGAAATACATATTACAAATTGATTAGATGAACTAAGGGCAATTAATGAAGAAGAAGAACAAAAAGAGAGTACTAATGGAATTTTCCTATTTACAAGGATACAAATTACAATTAAAGGAGCTTTGGACGTGATTTGAAAGTCCTAGAGTTGTGAAAGATATGAAAATCTCTCTTTATATATTAGGGCATGTTTGCCATAACTTTTGCTAGAATCACTTTTAGATTACTATTTCTTCATATATTTTTTTAAAATTATATTTAAACTATATTTTCACAAATCAAAATTTTCATACTAAAAGTGATTGTGATAAAAGTTGGGACTTCATAACTTTTGCCAAAATCATTATTAATATGAAAATTTTGTTATACATTCTATCATCCCTCAAGTTGTTTAAAAGTAATTATCATCCCTCCTCTTAGATCAAGCCAAATTTTAAGTTCTAAAAAATGATTTTAAGAAAAGTTAATGCAAACGGACCCTTAATTAGTAGTTAGTACGCATTCTTTACTGTGGCTCTCTCGCTCAACACTCAAACCAGGTATCTCTCGTCGAGAATCCGAAACTTCACTCGCAAATCACAATGGATTTCGGCCAATTTATTGATTTTCGTTTTGCTTATAATGGATTAACGGTTGAAGATGAGCGCTTTATATTGTAAATTTTTTGCCTTGCTGAACCTATATGGATCATTGATAGGTTGTATTGTGATTCATGCTGAGCTTGTATTCGTAATGCACGTTGGATGTTTGATGAAAAACCTCAATGAACACTTATACGAGAAAACCAATGAATCTTTATTTGTATGTATATGTATATATATATTTTCGCTGGATAACACATTCTGGTGTACTATTCTTGTCGTGTAGTGGACTTCCCAGGGACAGTAATTTTCTCCTCTTGCCTTTCAATTGACATACTAACATGCCCATAATGCTGTCTTTGCTTCTAACATATCATTTGTGCTGCCTTTCTCTTGAATAATTGGCAAAGCGGTAGTTTTGAATTAACAGCATTACTTGGACTAAGATGAGTATGCTCTATTGTCAACATATTTGGGATTTTTAAGTGTTCTATTTCAAATTCAAATTCAAATTCAAATTCATAGGATTTTTTAATGTCCCTATAGTGGATTTTGAAATTCAGAAATTCGAATCGTTCTATTCAAATATTTCATCGAAACAGAAAACTGTTAGATCCATGCAATCCGAATCCTGAATCCAAATCCAGGTCTCCAAACACAACCATGGGATTTTGGATTCCTTTCCTTTCTGTTGGCATTTTCCAAGTGCTTGCAATTTTCTATGAAATAACATCTTGATGTTTTCTTGAGTTGTTCCAAATTAAAATAGAGTGCTAAAATTTATATTTTCATGCTTGTTAACATCACTATCGTGTTGCCTTATTCAAAGCACTTGTTCTCACTTTTGAAATTGTTCTCATGCTTTGTTTTGGTTTTAAGAAGCGATAAAGTTTTTTCTTCTTTAATTGATTTCTCTTCTAGGCATTACTGAACATTCGAGATGAACTGAAGCAAGTTTCAATGGAGTGTGTGGTTCAAGGAATCATAGAGACACAGGTAAGCTTAATTGAGTACTCCATTCTTATTTGTACTTCCTCTTTTATTAACAATTCATCCAATCAAGTAATGTAGGGATTGTTGATGAACTTGGAAATTCTAGTTTGTGTAAGTATGCCATATTCCTCTCCTTCTATTAAAGGGATAAAAGTCCACATTTGGAGTTGAGTTAAACTTTGCACAATAGAGAGAGATTTTTTGAAATAAAAAACGTTAATTCACCTTGTTTTATATATGGGTTCATGGGTTGGGTCAACCATGATATATGGGTATGGGTCTAAATGAACCAAGACATGGTACTAGTTTTTTTATATAGAAGATAAATATGACATTAAATTTTCTAGTTAAATGCAGCAATTTTATTTTATTTTAAATTTTTTTGTTTGTGTGTATATGCGTTTTAAAGAAAAAGAAACGAATCGATCAATGATATATGGGTTCGTGGGTCGGGTCGACCCATGATAAATGGATATAAGTCTAAATTGGTCAAGACATGGTACTAGTTAAATAGATTATGTACATTTTTGTGGCCCAACCCATTTAAACCCAATCCAAACCCATCCATTTGCCACCTCTAGATACTACAGACATAGGAGTTATTGTGGACTATAGCTGCTTGAGACTCTCCAGAAGTAGGCAGTCTTTCTCGGCTCGTATGATGTGAAGCACCTGCAGGTTTTAGCTAATTAACTTCAAGATGGAATGATTTCTAGTGACTGTTAAACAGCCTATTTCTGAGTCCATTTTTCTGGAGTGAGAAAATTTGGAAACTCTTCCAGTCTTCCTCCTCGTGAGTATGAGCAAATTAACTTTAATGACTTTCGGCGGTGGTGTAATGATATCATTCATTCATTCATTCATTCTTTTATTTTTTTCCACTGTTGACCATCGTATCGGCTTGGAAAATTGCAACTTCTACTCAATAGCTTTCATGAAAAATCCAGAGGCGCTAATTGACACAAGGATCAGAGTGTCACCATACACCAACAGGTTGCCAGAGGCATTCATGTTAGTATAATCACGAGTTGGTCTAAATTAACCAGGTCCCATTGGCAATTCACTTTTAAAACTCCTCTCTTCTCTGACCACGAAACCCTGCTTTCTGATGAAATTTACCAAAACAAATGAGTCATTTTTTCTTTTATTTATCCCTTTCCTCCCAAGTCAGCATGAGACACATCAAATCTAAAACAATAGCCAATTATATAAATAACAAAAAGAATATAAATGAATTACAACCAATTATACATAAAAACAAGAAAAGAAATGGGGGGGAGGGGGGAAGTTGTTTGGAACAGCAACTATATCACACAAAAATTTACACCTTGAAAAATGATACAAACATGAGGTTTATTGAACCCATTTTGACTAAGAAAACTTGAGGAAAATGCACCGTCAATAAATCAAATTATGGGGGGGGAGGGAAATGACTACAGAAGGCTAATACACCTCTTTACTCCAAAAGGAACTATTCAAGATTATACAACTCACTCTCTCTACATGGAAGCCAAAAGATCTCTCATTTCTGCTACAGATGGGATGCTCTCGCTGGGGTAAATCTTAGCAACAAGTTGTGAAAAACTGTCATACTTGTCCAGAAACTCCTTCTGTCAAAATTTAAAACAATCCTTCATTAGTCACTGTCAATACTTGGTACATAAGATAATTATTTTCTCCCCTCAGATTAGTTTACTGTGGTGTATCACAAAATCAGGCACCGACTATCAACCTTCAATCCACTAACATTTTCAGGCATGACATACATGAATTGCAGCTCTTTTTTCTTTTATTTTTTTGCAGCTTTTTTTTCTTTTATTTTTTTTCTTCTCTCAACTTATAGGTTCAGAGAGTAGAATAGTGTCTGGCGGTCACAGGATCTTGGTTATACATCGAGTTTTTTTTTTTCGGTTTCTTTCACTATGTTTCTTTCTAGTATTCTCTAATCACCATTTTATGGTTGGGACCTTTCTCAGTGCAATAAAAGAAAATTCAAAAATTGCAACTTCCAAGTTCCAAATATCCATTTGTCATGCTACAGAAGAACTTGGAGGGCCTCAATTACTGAACATGTTTTAAGAGAGAACACCCTGCTCACCTTGCATTTATCCCATAAAGAAGGCAACAGTTCCTCCGAAGTTAAGTTCTTCTGCAGTTTCTTGTACATTGCACTGATGGACTTGTCAACCTGTGTCACATAAGACAGGATAGTTTCACCAAAGCATATTTGAGTCTAGGGACTGGAGATTCTAAAGGGCATTCGCCGACTTACCCCTGATAAACTGGATTTCAACATCTTCCGCAAATCCATTTTTGACAATCCAAGCTGGAAAGGGATCTGAAATTTGTGAAAAAAAGTAATATCAGCCATAGCATTCAGCAAGTAAATAATTAAAATGGTAGGAAATAGTAACTAAATAAATCTGTAAAGATGAATACTCGCACTGATGTGACAGTGACACTTCAGTACTTAAATCCAAAGTATCATAGGGGGTGTTTGGGAACCTCAAAAACCGGTTCCAGCAGCTATAAAGTGGGTCCAAATATCCAAGCAAGTGTTTGGTAAGTACATTGGAGATACAAAAATGGTTTTTAGTTGTCTCAATTTGACTTAAAGTGGGTCAGTGTTATTCCAAGGTAAGAGATGGTTTTCATAAAAACCAGATAGCTATTTTTATTGGGAACCGTGAACATAAAAAAAGTCAAAAGGACTCTTCGTTTGCTCTTCATAGCCTCAACAGAAAAATGGCGTCTTTGGCTTAGCAAACCACAGGCTTGAGAACACCCCCCACCCTCCTCCTCTCTTCTTCACACTTCACCAAATCCTTCTCATCAAACCTAGCTGGTTTGCTAGCATGGGCAATCCCTCTAATTTTCACCCCGGAACATTAGCAGTACGCAAACACTTCTAAGTTTTATTCTTTTCTTCTTCTTCTTCTTCTTCTTCTTTTTTGTTTTTTTTTTTTTTTTTGACTTGTGGAAATGAATTTTCTGAATTGTACATATATTTTTGTTATTGTGCTAAATTTCACTCGACGTTAAGCGAGATTCTGATTAAGGATCAGATTGTGCATTGTTCTTGATCCTTTGATATTTTGAGGTCCAATATTGCTAATAGAAAGATTATAGCTACATTTCACTTTATTGTGTATCTATACTGTTGTATTGAAGAAAAGGCCTACAAAGATTTTTGAACCAAACAACATTCAGAAAAAAACTAGGATAGAACTTAGTTTTAGACAAACAGGCTATAAAATGAAAACAGTTCAGATATAATCTGACTGACAAAAAACTAGATAAGTAAATTGGTTCTGAACTAGACTGAACCAAATTTCTGATTTGCCAAACAGCCCCATATAGTCACCACTACAACCAAATAATGAGTCCTGTTCTCGTGCGTACTTTCTTATATGAGGACTTGGCCTTTTGGCTAATGTAAAATGGATATTTTGAAAAACTAACCGTTGGATTGAATATTCTCCCCATGTATGACAGGCACGCCAAAAATCATAGTGATCTGACCGTCGGTTTCTGAAATATAGACCGTGAAAAAATAAATACCTATATAACGCTTAACAGTCTATATTTCAGAAACCGACGGTCAGATCACTGTAATTTTTGGCATGCCTATCATACATAGGGAGAATATTCAATCCAACGGTTAGTTTTTCAAAATACCCATTTTTCATTGGCCAAAAGGCCAAGTCCACATATAAAGAAGTAGAATATGACCTACCATATAATACTCCATAACAATTTCTTATCTAAAAGGAGTTTAGAGGCAACATAGAACCATATCACAATTGTGGCAAATCTCAGAAGTGCCCTCTGACACAAGAAAATCCTTACATGGATAACACTATGGACATAGTCTTCTAATTCAAGTACTGAATAAAATGAACATGTAATATTATCAATCTCATGTGTAACATTAGACTGCATGCAAAATCTACCCCATATGGATCTCCTTAAGGCAAGTTCCAGGAAACCGTCAAGCCAAACCGTTAAGGCTTGAACCCCTGAGACTTGAAACTCAAAATTTGACACTTAAAAAGGTACACCGCTCACATTTTGATGTTTACCTTCAGTCCAAGATATGCAACTCACAAACTAGTTTTATCCGAATGTAATAATCACCAAAAACTTGAGCCAAAAATTTTCCCAGTCATTTGATTGTGGTTTAAGAGCATGTGTGAATGCAGATGAAAGTTGACGCATGTTTAAAGGGATTCTAATCTGATTTGACTATAAGAAACAAGAAGACTACCCCACAACCTCATTACCCCATTGACCTCACAATAACAAGAGTCGGGCACTCAAAGATAGTTATAGTCATATTGATTTCACTCCTATAAACAGCAAGATGAGCTGGTGAAGTGCAATGGTATCTTTACTGAATAGCATTTTAAAAATTCCAAAGCTATCTCATGGAACCTACATATAAACTTATAAAGAACACAGGATGATATGCAATCATCAACAAACTAACCTCTTCTGGCGTGATTGTGTACATCAAATCCTCAATTCTTCGAGCAAACTGGAAAAGTCGTTCAAATTGCTGCAAAGAACAATTTAATGAGGACGCATACCTACGAAATTTAATGTTGAGAATGAATTGTAAAAGGGGAACTGACTAAACTTGTAACAAATACCAATTAATATTTACAAGTGATAATTTCAGAGAGGTACGGAAATGACTAGGCAACAGAGATGAATACTTACATAGTATATGATCATGCTGATATGCCGTGTGCAAGCTTGTTCATAAGCTTCACTCGCCTGGTGATAGAATTTGGCTAATGTGGGCACCACATTGGCTAGGTCATACAAACTGCATGCAACTGGTTCTAATCAGCATTCTGAGCATGATAATATTAAGAAACAAATGTTGCCTTTAAGCAATCAATTTGCAAATAAACTCTGCCATAGAATGATATCCAAATAGAAAGGGGGAAAAACGAACGTGAATACCTATTCTGAAACGCTGCATAATTCTCTAAAAGCAAAATATCGGCATATTTTGGATCTGTTTGTGAAATTTTCTCCAAAGTGACAAACATTATGCTAACCTGTCAAACAATAGTCCCCATGAAAAATAACAATAGGCAACAATAACTCTAAAATAAGCTAGATACAATAACTGGTAACCAAAACATGAAGAATCAAGTGTCCTTACTCACAATCCACACTCGAGAAACAAAAGATTTCTCCCAATTACTTGCAGTTTAGCATATTATGTAGATACATGATAAAATCATACTACATTGTTTTAGGCATTATGCTGCTCATTACCACCATAATAGGACCATGCACCCAAGAGGAAGTACTCACAAATTTTGTGTATGCCTGATCAACCAAATCCCTGGACTGTCCCTGGATGTACTGCTCCATGCGAGTTGCAAGAGTTGCAAATCTATACAGTAGTGTAAAATCAAGAATTAAAATATTGAATATATTTATAGAAACTAATATTAAAGCACTGAATAAAAGAACTTAATACTAAACTGTTGAGAATTGAATTTTGCAACATGCTCATATAATGCAGCTAAAAATAAGAAAAATCCTTTCAAATTTCAACATATCCTCATAGAGATAGTCTAAAAGAAACTCTTAGGACCACTTTAAGCTCAAGTCCACACAACAATATGCATAGATTGAAAAAGATAGACATAACCTTATTTAGAAAGGTTTGCACTCCCCAAAAATGGACATTTGCATAGATTAATCAACAAAATAAAGAAATAAATTGAACAATAAAGAGCATATGTAAGAGCATGAAGTTAGAGAAATTTGGATGGTCCAAACATCCAGCAACAAGCACCGTCTTAAAAGTTGTCTGATTAAAGTTATCTTCATATAAAAGTTTCACTGACAGCATTCAATTCAGAAACTGAAGCAAATATTAGAGAGAGGAAATACATATAGCTGAAAAACCAAAAAATCAGGATTTCAACCATTACTGAAATAGATTATTACTGGAAAAACAAAACTTTGTGGTTTCAACACACACATCAAAGAGCTACTGGAAGGAAGCCTGATTCATTAGATAGGTTACATAAAAACCTTAACATAGATGCATTTGCACTTTAAAATGGCAAGAAGATGATATGGATTGCCTTATTGCCTCAGCAGAAATGAGAGCTGAGAATCACAGGAGTTTGCATAATATTGAAACCGAGGTTACACACCAATGAATATGGAAAAAAATATATATTCCAAGTGAATTGGACATATAATGGAAAGCAGTCTCCATATTTATCTACAATACAATAGTCAAATAATAGTTACACACTATTAAAAAATAAAAGATACACCCATTTCATTCTTAAAGGTCAAGCTTTCTGCGAAACAGCTAAGCTTCCATAACCTATTTACTCACATATGCCCTTTTAGGTAAAACTTGCAGAGAGGGAAAGACAACTGCACAGAAGGGTACAGGGATACAGGTCAGCAGCTATAGCAAATTATATAGCAGCATGCCGATACATAGAAACCAACAGCACAAAAGTAAATTGTCTAAAACGTCCATATAAATAGCTTAATAAGAAAATCACTTCGTCCACGAAAGGTGAAGTGTATAGCCACATTAGGCTGGGGACAAGTCAAGCTGGGCAGTTTGCTATTTTTCACATTACATAAGAAGCAATGCACTCACCAACAGATGCAAGTGTTTCGAGAAAACTAGATCAAGATACAGAACTCAATGTGCAGACAACTCTTCAAATCAGGAAATCTTTATAAAGGGAATTAATTTGACCAATAATTCATAAGAATTGTATTCACTCATTCATTCATAGCAGCAAACAAATCTTATTCTGTCAAACCATTCAGGCAAGATTCAAGAGTCATATCTTCAGCTAGTTGTGTCATTGTTTATATAAGCAAAATTTTCCAGTAGAGCTTTCAGCAAAAGGTGCAATCCACATATATGCAGTTGAAACACATATTGAATTTGTTGGTTTAATAATCACTTCCAACAATCTTCCCAAAACCAAAATGCATTCACTCAATCATTGTGCTCATCAAACTATATGATTTCCAATCATTGTTAAAAAAAAAAAAAAAAAATAGATGCACAATTTGAGAAATGTTAGAAGTAACCCATAACACGGTACCTTCTATCACTCCCTTCTAGTGTACTATAATTGTGATATGATCCGGGGACCATATTAGCTACTTTTTATACAACACTTCAGATTCTTCACCAAATATCTTTTCTCTAAAACTATAGTCTAAAGTTGGGTTCTTGATTGTACTTATCAGAAAAAGGTGGTTTCCTGATTGTCACATGAGAAAGAAATTGCCAATACTTGACCTTGAGCAAACCAAAGTTCCAAACATTTTACTAATCAGTAATAAACGGCTAATATATAGTTTAGAGTAAAAAAGTATATATGTATTAACAGAATAGGCCAGGACATAACGTTTTCTATGCCAAGAAAGTTTAAAAATGCCCGTTACATGAATGATGGAATTCTGAATACTCCAGAGAGCATAAACAAAACTTCAAATTTACTCACAACATCACTAGTGCAATTGGTACACCTCACTGAAGACTGAGAGTTCTACATAATGTCAATTTAAGATGTACAGTAACTATGTTTGATTTCTACAGCTCTAGAATAGTGCTTAGAAATTTCTGACTGTCATTTTGAATGCATCAGTCTTTCATTCTTGATTTCTAGAGCTCTAGAATAGTGCTTAGAAATTACTGACTGTCATTTTGAATGCATTAGTCTTTCATTCTACTTACTTCGTATGTCTTCTCTATTTTGTATCAGCAAACCAAATTGTAGGTTGCGTCCAATTAATAATGGCCAAAATCAAGCAGAAAAAGAAAAAAAGAGCATCTTTGAATTAATTAACAGAACAATAAATCTATGAGATCAAGTTTACCTTGGAATATATGATAAGACACCCATTTGTCGGACATTGCGTTCATTTCTTTCAATCTGGTGACAAGCTTCATCAACAAACTGCAATACAGTTCAATTTTATATGGGTGAAGGTTACAGATTTAAGGACAAAAAAGGACAGACTATTTCAGCTTATATAGGCTAAAACTTACGCGGCCAAATTGCATAGAAATTCTGGACTCCAGGTCATCAAGCAAGAGGCGCACAAATCCTGCTGCATCGGCTTTCTGACCAGAAATATAACGTTCTGTAATACCATGCATTGATATGCAGCGCAAAGGATCAATCTTGTATGCCCAATCCACCACAGCATAAAAGTCTTCCTAAAAATTCATTTGAAAAAAAAAAAGATATTTTGTGCCAGTCAAATTTGGAATTTTAAAGTAATTTTGGAGATTGAATTTTGCAAACAATCCAATGATGCCTACCACTAAGCAACAGTAATAAATAAAGAAAAAGGAGGGATTAAGCTAGGTGAACCACCTAAACATGCCTGCTGCTAAGGAACAATATATAATTTAGAACATAAACGATGTTAAGTTTTTAGCAAAGCCAGGTAAATTGATATAAACCACATAACTTTGTCCCCTGTTTAATATTATGGTAGTTAATAACAAGAAAAGGAGAAGGAAAGTTTAGTTTTAAAACTCTTCAAATAGACAAGGACACCTCAAATACAGAGGTAGGTTTGCTTTTGCATGGTGGGTGCCTTTTATTGTACATTTTTAAACTCTCATGTGTCTTGAAGGACCTTTACTCTTCCTCTATCCATCCTTTTTTTTTTTTTTTTTTGTTTCACTATCACCATTTTTCTTTTTCTTTTTTCTTTTTTTTCTTTTCCTTTTTTCCTTTTGATATCCATACAAACAACCAAGAATTGAACCTACTGGCTTCTTAAACTTCTGAGGTAGAGTTGCTTATTGATCAGAGTGAGTAATTCCCCATACAAAGAAAGTCTATGAGTGACTACGACTCTTCCACTCCTAAATAATTTCTACTTCAATCATGAGTCTCATCCAGGAATCATTATACACTCGAAATCTCATCCCAACGACACCACCAACCCTCCCGACATGGAACTCCAACTGAACACTCAGAGAATGAAGTCTAAGGTGAAGGGATACCCTCAAAAGTTATTGCCTGCATGGTATTAAATAATACTGTCCTAAGCTGTAGAATCGATCATACATATGGATCCTGCTCTTGAAGGTTCGAACTTTATATCACCTATAGGGGAGAGATGAATTGAAAGTTTTAGCCAAAAAAAAATCATTCCAACTTGAAAAAGACATCCACCACTTCAGATGTACTTCTAAATGAAGTAATCTTTAATCTGATGGTCTCAAATATTCATGGGAACTCTTTTGACAGGGTCAATTCTTCATTGCATAACAAAGAGCAATTGCAAAATAAATGATACAATCACATGCACATAAATATATAGTATATATTGTAAACAATACTTGGATTCCGTTAAGCAAATCCTGGAGAGATTCATTTAATGCTCCCAGCTCTGCTGAACTTTTACCTACAAAAATTACCAATCTTATTAAACCATCACAGTTTGAGAAATATGAAAAGCAGAACTTTAAAGCATATATCACAGAATAACTGCACTTGAAAAAATGAGTGCACATTGGGAAAAGGATTACCAGCTTTGCCGTCATTCTCATCGATGTCCATGATGCCCAAATCGTCATCATTGGTGTCATCGTCATTTGATCCAGTTTTACTACCATTGGCAAGACCTCCTGGGGGAACAAGTGCAGGAACTTCAAAGCACATGAAATGTGCAAAGAAAGAACTCTGCAGTTTAAGAAATGGAAGAATAATTTGTTTGATACAAAAAGAGATACTGTTTAGATTTAAGAGAGTGCGATTAAATAATTAGGACTGTAACCTCATCCACAAGGAGTGGGATAAAAATTGTCAGCATTTTAGCGTAAGCTTCAGAAACTGTAGAAGTGTCTCCATTGTTCACACTTTGACCAGAACCTGTAGAAGCTTCAAGCCAGACGGTTGGATTTCTCGATGCTTTTGTGCTAGCACGCAGCTCATTTGCAAATTCACGAGCCTATAGATCAATAAGAGATTCAAAATAAGTGAAATCCTAAACTGCCAAAATAACATATAAATAGTATAAGATCTTCCAAATCTTTGATAAAAAAAATGGTGGGTTTTTTTGTTTTATTTTATTTTTAATCACGCATACTGTTGCAACTATCCCCACCAAGTCCTATTCAGCAACAAGATGAAAATAGTCACCAATACCATGAGGCAAGCTAAGCAACATCATTTTGGTGGATATTCTTCTAATGTTGGCATAGTCCATATATAAGTTGAGAAAAATAATATTGTAGCTGAATGAAAGATAAGCATTTAGGGCACCATATTTTGGAGAAAACGAATTATAACATCCTAAGGAAGAAAAACAAAAGAGGAAAGAGAACCTGATTAAGAACTGATCATTCGGCAGATCATTTAGATATATTCTTGATTCTATTTAAAAAGAATAAAGACATAGTTAAGAATGGAGAAAAAGTAATTTTGGTTTTGGTTTTTTTTTTTGGGGGGCACCTACCCCTACCGGGGGAGGTGTTCTATTTCCACATTTCAGCTCCTACAAAACTTGAACTTTTGTCACAGAGTACCAGCTACCATAGTTATTAAAGACAAACTTGCAATCGGGGAACCATATCCATTCCAAAAACATGTAAATCAGTTGGTCAAAAGGTTGCCCTTTTAATAAAATCGTTGTTTATAAATAATAATAATAATAATAATAATAATAATAATAAATAAAGGTTATTGGGACCCAATTTACAAATTATATAGGGAGATGGAAACTATGGGAAATTACTATTTGCATTGATAAAGTGGCATATAAATTTACACACGCATACACACTCAACTCAGCAAACCCTTATATCCCACCTACATGGGCTGCAGGGGGCGCCGGGGTGAAGGGGGGAGGAGGAATATTACATTCAATAGTGAATATACAATATATTATATTCATCTAAACTCAAACATAATATCAGCTCAGTTTTTCGACCAAATTTCATACAGAAGTCGTATTTTCAGGTCAATCCCAGTTTAATTCTGATAACCATGCTGGATAAGTGTGAAGCCTGAATTCTAATAGGGTATTGGTGAGCTGTTTCTATATTTTCTCCTATGCAGTAGAGCTTTAAGTTATTCATGGTGGTTTCATCCTTCCAAAAGCATGGAAATAAGAAGATACTTCTTAAAACAAACTCTAGCATGCAGTCAAGCAATTAAAACCTCTCAGTGTATAAGGACAGCTAAATTCATAGTTTACAATGTACAGATTTACCATAAAATAAGTTGAACTCATAAAGTTTCACATTCTTAGTATTGCTAGCCAACTCCAAAGTTGCCAACTCCAAAGTTGCTACCATTATGGACGTTCCTGATGATTGAGGGTTGGTGGTGCAAATCAGAAAATCGAGCTTCATTATCGGTTTGGAAATTGGTACCTCATGGTATAGTATGGACAATAAAATCTACCCAGTCTATTACGCGCCACTCTCTCCCTCTCCCATTTGACCAAGTGAAAGAAGCATTCAACAAAGGAGGGTTCACTAACACACATTCCCTAATGTAAAAAAAAAAAAAAACCATACTTCAAGTAACCCTAGACCCCATTCAATTCAAATATATATGGAGAGAGAAAAAACAAACCATTAGTTCCAGCTGAATAGAGAATATGAACTATAACGAGGAAGGTAACTTCAAAATAATTGAATAGAAGTTTATCATTGCCTCACCTCCCTGCGTAGAAGCAAGTTAAGGGAGCTACAGTAAGCTTTTCTCAATGGGCCCAAGCAATTTTTATCAAGACTCTAGAAAAGCAAAGGAAAACAAACAGTTTTCAGAAAAGAAAGAATTAATATGTGTGTGTGTGTGTGTGTGTGTATCATAACTTTTGACAGTTATTATAATGTGCCAGTAATTTGACCTTTAAGTGCTGCAGAAGGCGAGCATATGTCCTGCATTTATATCGGAGATCAGCATGATCAGGCCTCTTCAACTGTCCCCGCTGTTTAATAAAATCAGGAAAATAAAACTTAGAATTCCCAACTCCAAATACTAATCAAGAATGAAGCAACATGAAGGCAGGGAAGTACCTGAGAGAAGTAACTCTTATCACTTATCATGAAATCCACCAAACTAGCAAAGTAATTTCTCAAAAACTCAGATGCTCTTCTAACAAATGTACTTTTCAGTTTTTCAAGTTCTGCACGCTTCTCTTTAACCTGTAAAAGTTTCAGCCACCATTTTTCAAGAGAGAGACAAAATCTCAAAATTCACGTAGACAATGCACATTTGCAATCTAATTGCATGGTAACATCCCGATTCTCATTATTAACCGAAAGAACATTAGCAATTAAAAAAAGTTCCCATTGGAGTTCTTATGTCTCCACCACCAATTCATGAATTAACAGCACAAATTTTATGCAGAACTGAAGCAAGAACACAAAGTGATATAGTTGCACATTAAGGTTCACTTTTGAATCCAACAACCGTAAGAGCTAGTTCAGTCATTAGCAGGTAGCCAAGAAACTACAGTTACAATTGGACTCCAACAGGAAATAAGGGGTAGAATGGAACATTCTGATTTTCAGAAGGGATAACTCAAGGTGGGAAACCAAATCCAGAAACATTAAGGTCTTTTTAGCAAGTAGGTTACTGCATTCCAATAACACCAGATTAAATAACCCAAGCCTCAGATGAGTAAACAAAGGTGTTTGTTTCCAATAACATGCCTTAGGATTTTAAGAACCCTTGAAAGGGCAAATAGACGTAGTGAATCCAAGATAAAATGTGGGAAAACATGTAAGAGCCTTTTAGGATTTTTAGGCTTCCACCCAAATAAATTAACCCAATTAACTACTCAACACTGTCAGACAAGCCTGTTATTCTTACCTGTGAGACAGTAGAAATTTAAACAAACACTACCTATGGCAGCCACATATTATCTTCAAACTGTAAAACTACCAACTCTAGTAATGATACCATAAACTTATAACAATTTCAGTTCATGATGGAAAGTACAGGGGCAGTCAACGAGTCTAACAAATTGGGAGCACCTAGTTTGAACCCAACCACTTCTTCTCATCAAAAGCAAGCCAACGTAAAAGTTGGTTTTGATATTGTTTTAATATACGAATTTTTTTTAGGCACATATATTATGTAAACCACCCATGCATCACAGCAGGCAGTTTTATTTTTTTCTTTTTTTTTAAAAAAAAAAATTTCTGAACAGCCTACAATGAGATATTTGGGACAGAGAAGCATTTGAGACATGAAATGAGAAAAAAGAAGCACGTAATTTGCCTATCTGCACTTAATAAGAACTTCTAATATTGCCAATCAAATGAACATTTACTATCACTATCTACAACTTTAATTTTAGTTCTAAAAAAATAATGAACGAACAATATAAAGTAATATCGTGATTCTGGAAATCATCAAATCATAACAGATACAGATCCCGTCGCAATATTAGGTCCATCCTATAACTCTTTAAATGATTGATACCACCTTGCACAAGTTACTTTCTAAAAACTTCCCTTACAAATAACCATGCATGCATATACATGCCATGTGACATATTTTTCAAATTAACAATCCGCTTATAACACTTTGACATCTGAAAAATAACTGAAACAAGAAAGATGGGCAGAATACATACAGCTCGCATGTTTGCAAAAGTAGGATCCAAATTAGGTACTTCAAGACCGCGTAACGCACCAGTTAACCACTCACATGCTTCAATATTTTGCAGCATGCGTGCCTCATCAAATGAACCACCTGTTAGACATGCCGCATACTACAACCAATGGAACATGGTTTTAAAATATCAGGGTTAAATAAGTTTATTAAACTCAATTCACTTATCAGATTATCACAACGAAAGTGATGCACAACATACCTCCGAAGGGACACGCAAACGTTCAAGAAGCTTATCAAGTTCCTCAATGAGTGTTTTATTATTTACAGATTGCATCTCCAGATTGTTATTGCGGGTTTCTATCTGGATGTCACAGCAGAAAATATTACATGTCAGGTCAAAAGAAAAGAGGTCATGCATTCAAGTTATAAGCATGCATATATCTAAAATCATTCTAACAGCCCAAATAAAGAAGCAAAGATAGCATTTAACATTCAGCAGAAAACCATGTGCAAAACATGGCAACTAGAATAGCCACTCTTCTGACAAACATTTCAAAAGGATAAATGGAAGTTCAAATCAATCCATCAATAGCAGTAATGGAGCTCATTGTTCAAAAGGACGGAGTTGCATGTCTAAGGTCTAATACCATCAGAAGGTTTCTTAGAAATGGGGAAAAAAATAGTGCATCTACTGCATCACAAACACTTCCCTCCAGTGGCACCAAGGAAGAGGAAGAGGAAGAAGAAGAAGAACTACAACATGTGAAAATTCTTTGAATTTTTCTTGTTGGGATGGATGAGCATGTCTAAATTCAAACAAACGCAGAGGGAAGCAGCACAGCTTGGAGCCTTGGACCAGAGAACAGTGGTTAATGTTTTCATACATATAATAGAAAACAATGAATTATTTTTCCCAGATGTCATGCCACATGAAGCTCAAATAAAACATGGGCCACTACAGAAACACTTGATATTCACAGTTTAGAATGAACAGGTCCTTACCGACTCAATGTCCTCTCTCATGTGTCTAAGTTTCACATTGAAAATGCCTAACCATTCGTCCATATCATCAACACAATTTGTGGCCGCCTCAAGCCCTTGCAATACCTGCAAGACACACAAGTCAACAATTAAATAGTGAAACTATAGCTGTCATCTTAGAGGACTTTATGAGTTATAGCCACGAACAATGATACAGTTACATAATCTACTCTAACAATAATTACTGAAATATTGTTCATTCATAAAGCTAAACGTATGTTACCTTAGTAACAGGAAAATAGCTGGTACTTGGGGTACATTTAATGGCTCAAACAATGTTATAGAATTAGCTCTAAAGAGGGTACAATGAATGAGTTGTTTGGGAATTGAGATGGTGCACTCACACCTGACAGACACCATTAACAGCATTCTTGAGGAGAATGCATATGCAAGTAGGAGGTTCTAACTTCTAAGTAAGAAGCAGGAGATCAAAACAAGGAAAGGTTGATGTGGTGAAAAAAGACTATCAAGGTGAGTATATTACAGTCAGTATGAACCCAGACAGAATATAATGGTGAAACAGATAAGCCTGTCTGATGTTATATAGTTGGGACCGAACTTGAATGGTGATGATAATAAAACCACAAGATACCTGGATTAAGAGGCTAGAAAAATGTTTTCAAAAAAAAATCCTACCCAGCAAGGAAAACATAATAAGATAAATAAAAAAATTATGCAAGAAGATAGGTCATCAAATTCATAAGCACATGTATAAAATAAAAGGTTACCTCTTCTACCAAAGGTTCACTTTCCAAAATGGCATGTATATTCGCTGCTTCCAGTGCAAGAAGTTCTCGCTTCAACCTTTCAGAAAACGCCTCTGCTTCGCCAATACCCATCACATAACTGTATACCATGCCACAGTCAAAATCATTAGAACTGGATTAAGATGATTTCAACAAATAGCAACTAAGAGAAATGCAGGAAAGGAGATCAATTGGCTTTTACTTTCACAATTAGCAAATATCCCCAATAGAAAAAAAAAATGAAGAAAGACAACTTAAAACTAGCAGTTAAATCTGTATATGTTGGCAGGGATTGAGCCATTCTCAAAAGAAAATAATAATTGACTCGAGCTCCAGATCTATCTAACTTTGGTGCTAAGGAAAATAAAATAAAAATGAAAATTGCAATATATATATATATAACAGGAAAAATGAATAAGTTGCATCACTTAGGGCCTGTTTTGGAATCTCAGGTTTTGGACCAAACTGGTTTTGAACCAATTAAGATAAATAGTTCATATCAAAACTATTTTTAAGGACAACTGGTCCTGATTTATAAGTTGTTTGGTTAGAATCAAACTGTAACTTGGTTCTTAAACTTCTGCTGTTTGGTTCTCACATGGTTAGAATCAAATTCGAATACCATCACATGAGGAGAAAAGGGAAAAAAAAAAGGAGAAAGAAGGATGGAGCTGCATTCAAAAGCTTGGTGTTCCCTGCTGTGAATTGGAAGTGAAAGCCAGAGAGAGGTTTGCAGGGGAAAAAAGAAAAAAGAAAATTAAACCCTAAATCAATAAATCCCCATCAAATCAAAATTTTACCAACAAAAAAACCTAACCCCCAAATCCCCAATCCCATCACTAAAAACTTTCTAATTTCAAAATAAAGTTATAAATCAAAACCCTAATCCTACAAATCTCCAACTCCAATCAAATACTGTGTTTAGAAAAGAATGAAATTTCTTGCTTGCAATAAAAGTGAAGAAGAAGATGATGATGAAGGTGACGTTGACCATTAAAATGGTAGAAGGTGGTTATGGAGCACGTTTCTTCATCCTGTTTCTCCATTCACATTCAAGGGGCTTGAGATGTAAAGAGGAAGGGATGGAGAGAATAAGAGGATATGCAGGGAGGGAGAGATGGAGAGGAGATGCACTGAGCGACCTGCTATTGCCAGGAGATGTACCAGACTACCAGGTGAGGTAGTGTGAAAGTTATCGGGAGGTCTTTCTTTTTTGGTTTTTGTGAAAACCAACGCTTACCTGGAACGATGTTAAACTGTTTATGTGCCAAAATTAGAGCAACTAGAAACCAGATATATGGGTGAAGTGAACTTACCAAACACAATTCAAAACAATTGGGCCCACCTTATACCCACTAGATCCAGTTCTTGGGATTCCCAAACACCCCCTTATAGAAAAAGTGGAACAAAACTGAAGGGCCTTGCTCACTTGCCCATAGTACTAAAGTGGCAAAAATGAAGTGAAGAGATGCTTTTGGAATGTTGTGTAATCGATAAATGCCCATCAAATTAAAAGGGAAAACTTGTAAGATGGCTATAATGCCACCCACACATTTTGGTATCAAACTTGGGCAAAGAAGAAACAGCATATCGTACGATCAACATAATATTTGAAATGAGTAGCTGAGATGGATAAGTGGCAAGATGACAAAGGATAAAATTGGTTATGAATGCACATGTGAGAAGTGTAACACGAGAGAGTTGGGGCTTTTAGCCCTTTTTTTTAAATAATAAAGATACCTTTCATCAAAAAAAAAAAAAAGGTATAACAATTTGTGTTCACATGGAACATTGACCCATTATGACACCAATATGGAGAGGTTTTGTTAAAGTTGAAGGTGCCACAAGGACATGGGTAAAAGATGTGAGCAAAGACATGATTACCTAAAATTTATCAGAAAAACTGGCTCTCAACAAAGCTGAATGACGAATAAGGTTCATGAATCCAAAATAAGTAGGACAAGGCTTTGCTACGTTTAGTTCAGATGAGTAATTAGGATAAGGCTTAGAGTAACCCTACTCATACTGCAAACCCTAGAAGGGCACCAATGCAGACTGCAAATTTTGGGATAGATTGTGGGCCTACACCCATGTTTTGTATCTCAGTTTCACAAAAATTGAAAAATCTTTGGGTAGCACAACAATTGGAGTGAAATGTCTTCCATCTTTTTTCTCCTCTATTCATTTTCATTTGCAGAATATCTCCCACTCTAGTTTCAGTTCATTCATAATATTTGTCAACCTTGCTAGCTAAATAAATAAATAAGGTGTGTATTAAGGAAATACCCACACACACATGTAAAATTCCACCTCAGAACAAGGTAAACAATGAAAAGGAAACAATACATACGTGCCCAAGAGAGCTTCCATGTCCTCTTCCTCAGCTTGAGAGACAAGTTCTCTTTCAACAGTCACTTTCAAGTCATTTTCTGTAACTGTAGCTGGAACAGGTCCAGCAGGCAGATCCCCCCCTTGACTAGTAGTGACAGTAGGTGTATTTTCCTGCATCGGGTTCATGTAAATTAAGAGTAGAAAGTGAGTGGAAAAAAATAGGAAATAATGATCCAAATAAGATAACTAATCCTTTTATGAAGGAAAATTTATATTTATAACACAAATACTTTACAACAAATTTATGTGAGGGGAATTTAAACCATAAAATACTTCACGCTCACAGCAAGTAAATAAAGGGATCACACTATAAAATCATTCCTAAAATCGAAGATATGAAATAAACATTTATAATTAAATAAACATGAATTATATATATATATATATATTACCGTAGAGGTAAAACTCTACAGCGGTGTGACTTTCGTAGCAGTGAGTCCCGACGGACAGGGCAGTCAAGCTATAGGTGTCTAACCAGGGTTTAGGGGTTTGGAGGTTCACTATGAGCTTCCTTCGTCGGTCGATGTCTGTGAGATCAGACACTCCCTCTAAAGGGAAACAGTTGGTTAACAGGAAAGAAACCAGATATACTGTAGATGAAATAGATTTATATGAGTGGAGAATACCTAGGGTACCAACCACAGATATTTATCATAGACCATTGTTAAAATTTTATGCAGATATGAATATCCAGTTAACAAAGCACAATGTCAATTGTGATTCTGATTTTGTCACAATCAAGCTCTTTGATCAAGAGAGTATTGAGAGACATTTATCAGAAGGATATAAATATTTGCATATCGGACTTGTCCAAGTTGCTGCTCAACCCATGGGAAGAGAAGGCATGGACTTGTCAGTTGTTATGGTCTTGAGAGATTGCAGATGGTTAAATTTTGATAAAAGTATGCTAGGAGGTATACAGTCAGGATTACATGATGGTCCAGTATATTTTAATTGTTTTCCGAATTACTGTGTTAGTTTGGAAGATAAAAATATAATGGAAGTATTAACTGTTAATGTTAAGATTCATAATCCTGAGATCCTTCCAGGATCATTACCTGTTACCATCAGATCTAGGATACAGTATAAAGTTTATAACACCCATTTGAGTCATAGAGCAAGAGTAAGCTCTCCTAGCGGGGAAACTCTTATGATTCAAACAAGCGTTAAGAGTAAAAAAGAAATAATACATCCTAGGAAGATTCTTTGGCATGAGCTCACCATCCCTGAAGAATGGAGACTCCCAAAGATAATGCCTAAGATAGAAGTTAAACAACCAGAAGAAGATAATTCTTCTACAAATGTTCAAAAGTTAACTGAATATGATGATGGAAGTGTTGGGATAAAGTTTTCCAATGATAGAAGAAATTCTTTTAGACTTCCTATGAAACCTGAAAAAAGAACTTTTGAGACAGCCTCTAGAGCTTCTTGCT
>JAESVK010000138.1:6047844-6063964 GCA_017140935.1 Hamamelis virginiana | reverse complement strand
GAAACCTGAAAAAAGAACTTTTGAGACAGCCTCTAGAGCTTCTTGCTCTTCTGTCCCAACTAGGATATTTGAATATAAAACTACTGAACCAGATTTAGTAGGAGTTAAAAATTCAAATATTCCTAGACCTTTTTATACAACAGAACCAAAGGATTCAGTTCACTCTGATTCAGAGACACAAGAGACACCTCCAATGTCTCCCACACAGTCTCAAATGGATCCCCAACTCTGTGTTATAGAAAAGGAGTTCACCATAGATAAAGTGTTTTTGAGAAAAGATTTCTATTGCGAAAGCAATAAGAAACCAAAAGAATGGTTTTTTAAAACATTCGACAAACCCCAAAGAGATAAAATTCAAGAGGAATATTATGCTTGTATGAATAAACATAAAACCCATATATATTTCTTTACATGGTTTGAAATTTATGCTGAACAGAATTCAGTAGAATTTCCATTTATTAAAGAGATAAATATGGCAGGTAAAAACACTACTCTCTGGAAGACTGCTCAAAATACCCATAAGGAATCAGTTCATCCTCCTATGAAAAATATTGAGATAAGTCACAGAAATAGTGTTATTACAGCTTCTCCATTTAAGACTTCAGAAAATCCTTCTACGGATAGGAATTTTCAAAGGATTATGGAGCAGAATAATTTTTCAAATCAAACGTTAAAAACTATTGGTGATCAGTTATCCAGGGTTGAAAACCTTGTCCAGAAGGAGAAAATTACTCCTGACAAAGCTGATGAAACACCAATATTCAAACCTCATGAAATATCTAAAAAACACTCCCAACAGTTGTCTAAGACTGTGTTTTCTGAGATAGAAAAAAGGCTAGAAATCTTAGCTGAAGTAGGTACTAGAATAGTTCCAGACACTCCTGAAACTTCTAGAAAGACTATTGCTGTTATAGAGAAAGCTGAGCCTGAATCTGATGATGAAGTATCACAGATTGAAGCAGCTTTAAATGCTCTAAATTCTAGTATAACATCTAATAGACCTTTAAGAAACTTTTATCCTAGGCCAACATATCCAGATATGCAAATGGAGGAAAGAGGAACCTTCCACCAAGCTACATATCATGGAGGTACCATCTATGAATGGAACATAGATGGAATGACTGAATATCACATAATCAACTACTTACAGGAAATGACTATGTTTTGCACAGCTTATAAATCAAAGTCTCCTGAAGTAGGGGATCATGCAGTAGCTTCAGCATTAATTGCTGGATTTACTGGTCAGTTAAAGAGTTGGTGGGATAATTATCTTTCAGCTGCTGAAAGGACAAACATTCAAAATGCTGTTAAAACTGATAATACTGGCACAGTCATAAAGACTGAAGATGATGAAGAGATTGAGGATGTTGTGGCTACTCTTATCTTCGCCATTGCCAAACATTTTATTGGAGATCCTTCCAAGATCAAAGATAGATCTGCTGATTTGTTGACTAACTTGAAGTGTCCAAAACTTCAAGATTTCAGATGGTATAAAGATATGTTTCTCACCAAAGTGTTGATGAGAAATGATTGTAATCAACCATTCTGGAAAGAGAAATTTATTTCTGGGTTACCAAATCTATTTGCAGAAAAAATTAGGATAAAACTTAGAGAAAAACATGATGGAATGATTCCTTATGATAAACTTACTTATGGTGACATAGTAAGTACTATCCAACGGGAAGGTATTTCATTATGTAATGATTTTAAGTTAAAACAGCAGATGAAGAAGGAAAAAATGGAAAGTAGAAAAGAACTAGGATCTTTCTGTGAACAGTTTGGATTCACTTCCATTAAACCTGCTCCATCAAAAACAGCTAAAAAACATGCTAAAAAGGTTGCTCATTCTAGTAATAAATCTGGTAATAGTCAAGGCTATAATAGGAGATTTAATACTAAGAAGAGTTCTAGAACTAGTAATTCTAGGAAGAATAATAGTAATAAGGGTAAAGGTAAAGGAATTGAACATTGGCTTCAACCGCCATCAAGTTCAAAACCTTCAAATTCTAATAATAATGGTCCTAATAAAAAGCCAGGTGTTTGCTATAAGTGTGGCAGATTTGGCCATTATTCCAAATCATGTCCCATGAAGGCAAAAATTAATGAGCTTAATGTTAGTGATCAATTTAAGAAAATTTTAATGGATATTCTTCTTGTTTCTGACGAATCAGAAATTATTTATGAAGAAGAAGAAGAAGGTCTTCAAGTTGATGAAATTGCTTCATCAAATGAAGAATCTACTTCTGAATCAGAAGAAGAAGAAGAAAGTTGTAAACAGGATTGTAAGTGTATCAATGTCATAACTAGAGAACAGACAGTTCTTTTTGATGCTATTGACAAGATATCAGATCCTAGTGTACAAATGGAATTTTTGTTAAAACTTAAAGATAGTTTAACGGATAAACCTAAAGCACAGAGTTCAAATAAAGTTTATAATCTCAGTGAGATTTTACAAAGATTTGAACCAAAAGAGAATAAAGAGATAACCATCCAAGATTTAAAACGTGAAGTTAATCAACTAAAAGTTGAGATCAAAGATCTTAAGACTAATATGGATAGTGATATTAGTAGACTTAAAACTCAGGTGAGCTTACTTCTTTTAAAACAAAAGAAAGAAACAAGTTCGTCTAGTGATACTTCTACTAATAAATCTAATTCTGATGATGATCAAATTAATGAAGCAGTTTTGTTATCTCCTGAAGAAGAAGATGGCTTTATTAATTTCACAGCAGAAGATGGATTTATTAATCTGTTAACAAGAGTAACATTTCAGAAATGGAATGTTAGGTTAACTATCACTATCAACAAAGAGTATAAACTTGATATTATTGCATTAGTTGATTCTGGTGCTGATCTTAATTGTATTCAGGAAGGACTTGTTCCTACTAAATACTTTGAGAAAACATTAGAAGAACTGGGTACAGCCAGTGGTGCAAGGTTAAACATCAAGTATAAATTATCTAATGCTCATATTTGCAATAATGGTATCTGTTTTAAGACTCCATTTATCCTTGTTAAAGATTTAAGGCAAAGTGTGATTCTTGGAACACCTTTCCTAAATCTTCTCAATCCTTTTAAGGTTGATGATCAAGGAATTACTGCAAACATAAAAGATAAGGAGGTATTCTTTCATTTTATATCTCCACCCATAGATAAAAATATTAACATTTTAAGAGATGCTTCTATATTTCCTGAGATCAATATGATTCAAAGAAAGGAAAATCATCTTTTCTTTCTTAAAAAGGAAATAAAGCACAAACAGATAGAACATCAGTTAACAAATTGGAAATTGCAACAGTCTATTCAAGAATTTAAAAAGAAACTTGAATCAGAGGTTTGCTCTGACTTTCCTAATGCATTTTGGGAAAGAAAGAAGTATATTGTAAGGCTCCCTTACAATACTGATTTCCAAGAACATATGATACCAACAAAAGCTCGTCCCATTCAGATGAATGCAGAGCTTTTAGAACATTGTAAAATTGAGATACAGGATCTGATCAACAAGAAGTTGATAAAAAGAGTAAATCTCCTTGGAGTTGTGCTGCCTTTTATGTTCAGAAAAATGCTGAACTTGAAAGAGGAACTCCAAGACTTGTTATCAATTATAAACCGTTAAATGATGCTTTGCAATGGATAAGATATCCATTACCAAACAAACAAGACTTAATCACAAGGTTAAGCAATGCTACCATCTTCTCAAAATTTGATAAGAAATCTGGATTTTGGCAGATTCAGATAGATGAACAGGATAGATATAAAACAGCTTTCACTATTCCTTTTGGACATTTTGAATGGAATGTTATGCCTTTTGGTTTAAAGAATGCTCCTTCGGAGTATCAGAATATAATGAATGATATATTCACACCATATTCAAATTTTACCATTGTTTATATTGATGATGTTTTGATTTTCTCTACATCCATTGATCAACACTGGAAGCATTTGAATATATTCTTTAAAACCATTAAGCATAATGGATTAGTCTTGTCATTATCTAAGATATCTCTTTTTCAGTCCAAGATTAGGTTCTTAGGACACCATCTTCATCAGGGAACTATCATTCCTATAGAAAGGTCTATAGAGTTTGCTAGTAAATTCCCAGATGTCATTGTTAACAAAACCCAGTTACAGAGATTTCTTGGAAGTCTCAATTATATCTCGGATTTCTTCCCAAATCTGAGTCAGTTATGTGCCCCTCTTAGGAAGAGACTTAGAAAGAATCCTCCTGAGTGGAATGATGAGATGACCAGAGTGGTCAAGATTATCAAGGATAAGGCTCAACGCCTCCCATGTCTTAACATAGCAGATCCCTTAGCTTTTAAGATAGTCCAAACAGATGCTTCAGGTATAGGGTTTGGTGGGATCTTGTTACAGAGAGATGAAAATAACAAAGAAAAGATAGTCAGATATCATTCAGGAACTTGGAATCCTGCCCAGCAAAATTATTCTACTATAAAACAAGAAGTTTTAAGCATTGTTTTGTGCATAAATAAATTTCAAAGTGATTTGCTAAACAAAAAGTTTTTGGTTAGAGTGGATTGCAAATCTGCTAAAGAAGTTTTACAAAAAGATCTTGCATCAAAACATATTTTTGCTAGATGGCAAGCTATATTATCTATTTTTTAATTTGATATTGAATATATTAAAGGAGAATCAAATTCTGTCCCTGATTTTCTTACCCGGGAATTCTTACAGGGCATCAATGGCTCCAAAGAAGGATAAGGGCAAAGCCCCTTCAGTATCCTCTTCAGTTAAAGGGCATCAGGCCCAACATGTTAAAGGGCATCAAGCCCAATCAGTTAAAGGGCATCAGGCCCAACCGGATAAATTTTGGCATACTGCCAAGGATATCCCCATTGGACCTATGGTTCGATCCAAAGAATCATATGTTGTTAAAGATAAACCATCTTGGGCTTCAATTGCAGAGGATGAAGATGAATCTTATCTTGTTCTTCAAAATCCATTTGAAGTTTTATCCTCTGATTATCAAAAAGGTATCAAATATAGTCAGGATGCATTTCCGGCTCTGGCTAAAACATTTTCTGATTCAGTTAAAACTGTGGTAGCTTCAAGCTCCACTCCTGTTAAATCAAAGTTTATTGAGAAGCCTCAAAAGCTTCACATTTTTGCTATTGAAAAGGAATTGGTTAAATTTCAAAAAAGAACCAATTAAGTTAGCTCAGATAATGTTTGGTGATGATTATCAGTTTCCTTCTTCAACCCCTGAGAAAACTCAGGAATTTTATGAATTCATTTTAGTGGATTCTGATTCTGTATCATTTAAACATTATCCAGATGTTAAAGATCCATCTCAAGTTAATCATACCACTTGCAAAATCACCAATGTTATTTCTTTATCTAGATGGGGAGCTTCTCCTTATCTTTATAAGAAATTTTCTCATCATTATAACCCTCCAGGTTATAATTATTGGGATTATCAGCAAGCTTGGTATAATGCCTTTTATTTTCAGAATAAAAATCACCGTCATTCATGGATGATCTTATTTGATAAGGCATTTTCTTTTGATATCCCTTTTTGGTTTCTGCATTGGTGGAACCATTTCGGACCAACCCAAGATATCTTTCCTAAACCTGTTCTTGATGGATATTCTATCTTTCAAGAAAAAATTTATGTTCCTCCAAGCCTCCAAGGATATCCTAAATTGTTAATGTTTTTCGGACAATTTGGATTAGCTTGGATTTTTTATTGGAAATATGAGATAACACCTTCAGGTATTCTTCCTAATTTGAGTAGATCTTTCCATATCAAATGGTGGGATGGTTTCTCTCATAAGGATGTCACAGATAAAGCAGTTATTGAATGGTTCAAGAAAAGGCCTGGTACTTCCAGTATTGGTCTAGGAGAACAATCAAAGTTATTAATGGGAAAGAATAAGATTGTCCAGAATATGATAACAGCTCCTACAACATCTAAGAAAGATTTGTTGAAGCAGTTAGAAGCAGCAGTTTCTTCTATCAAAGAAGAAATTTCAGATAATGAAAGCGAGGAATCCTCCTCTCCAGTTATTGATTATGCTCAGGAGAATGAAGACGATTGTTTCGGTATCTTCGCTCCTATCAGATAAAACAGGAATCTCTGCTTTCGGTGCAAAGATTTCTCAGATATCAAGGTTTTCAGCATCCAAGGCTCCTTTCGGCTCCTCGAGATGCTCCAGACAGCTCTCAACCTTGTTATCCCTCCTCCATCCTCAGATAATTCTCCATATTGTAATTTTGGTTATCAAAGCTATCAGGCCGCTTGATCGGTCATATCTTTTGTAAGTTTGTTATCTTTGTATATATATATATATATATATATAACCGGGAATGATCCTGTGCACATATGATGACTTCAGTTAAAGTCAATATGATGTGTTTAATTAATTGTAGATTAGATACTCTTCTTATAGATGTCATGCATGCCAAAAATCATGATGATCTGTTGTCAGCATCTAATATAAAAGACTTTATTTCAACTTGATATAATTGATCACTGTATGGATGTGGTCTATCAAATCCATTTACTATTTTTTTTCCCCCAAAATGCAGATATTTTTCTTTGTAATTCAGTGCAATTACAATATACATAAAGGCTTTTTTATTCAAACTAACATTTATGACCAACCTATGGATCAAGCATTTCAATTTTCCATTATAAAAAACGAAAAGGTATTTCCAATTTATAGCAGACCAAAATATAAACTCACCCCCGCCCCCCACCTCCACCCAAAACAAAACAAAAAAACAGTACTTTGCGTCATAAAACATCATCCGCTATGATTTTCCATATAAACATGATTTAAGTGGAAATGAGGGCATGTCATTGATAAAAATAAAAAATAAAAAAACTAAGACTCAAAGCAACAAAATAAATCATGAGCGCCTGAAAAGGGTGGCGCCTGCTTCTAAGATATAAAGATAACAGGAACTGAAACAAAAGGAAGTACTTCAATTAGATAAATTGCACAACTTACTGAGAAGAAAGCACAACATAAATTTCAAGGTAAAAAAGTGGAGAATTGTCATATGCACCTTAGCCCAAAGAGCCATCTCCACAACATCTATACCGACAACTTTGGGAAGCCGACCCAATACATCTTTGCATATGTTTAAGATGCAAAGAAGAAGGCGGTTCCTACACAAATAAGAAAAATGTATAGAAAAATCAAAAACTAAAATTAAAAGAAATTAAAATATTTATTTAAATTTTATCAAAGAGGCCAATTTTTAATGTGCAATGATTCCTATCATATTACCTGTCATCAATATTGCGCATGGTCCATTGAGGTGGGGCAACACTCTGGCTTCTAAGGTTATCAAATCCCTATAGGAAGATTAGTCAGAAGCAAAAAAAGAAAAAAGAAAAAAAAAGATACCGGGAGAGTTGGGGGGCAAAGGAAATTCTAGAACTTTCAAGGGAAAATTTTAACTTCATTTTGCACAAGTGCCAGAAACCTTTCTTTAATTCAGATAGTCACCTGGCGGTGATTAAACAATCAGAATCCACATGAAACATAGAGCTTTTACATAGGTAGAATGGAGATGGAGCATTACCAGCATAAATGTACATCCACTGGGATCATTAGTTATAACCTCCACCTTTGAAAGATGCTTTAACTTGTATAACTTTGCAGGCTACATGTGCAAGAAATTTTTTGAGAAACTATCAGTCAAAACGCAATCTTCAAGTATAGCATTAAGAAAAATCAAAGCGATATTATTATTCAGCATGTTTTTCACTAATTTATTGTCTTTTACATAACTCTTAAATTTCTTGTGCAATATAAGAGGATAGGTGGGCAAGGAGTGGGCTCTGGCTTGACCAAAAGTAAATAGATAAATTTACCACACTAATAAAATTAATAATGGTCAAGCAAAAATTGTAAATACATATTATGGTAATGAACCTTAATACATAATAGCCCTAACTAATTCTAAGTAAACATCATCAAGACATGCCAGCTGAACTTGGCTGGAATTTCTAATGTGTAAGCGTGGCCCAGAAATGGACCTATAAAATCTGGCCTGTCCAAACCCTAAAGAGTTTACAATCAAGTCTGCCAAAAGGTCGTGCCAGTTGGAGGTCACCCCTATAAGATAGCAATTGTGTATATCATATAAAAAATAATAATAATAATGTAAATCTTTAACTTAAAAAAAAAATCTCAAACTTAATTGAATTCTTTAAACATATATAACAGAATAAAATGGAGAATTACCTCAAGAACTCCTCCAGTAGAATATTTTAAGACTCGAAGAAAAGCTTTAGTCCGCTGACCTTTTGATTTTGCTGCATAAAGCACAGATTGTCACTGAATATGCCGCACGAAATTACTATAACTAAGTGGTCTGGAGAATCATTCTACAATATTGTAAATGAGAACAATTAATAAAAAGAATAAGAAAAAGAAAGACAATATGATAGAATTTGATGTAATAACTCAAAAGGTTTGCTTCCTTTATCTAATATTGTATTGTTAGCGTATAGTGGTAGGCAACCAGAAATTATGGAAGAATATGACAACATTACATCTTGGAACAAACCGACCAAAGCTATCCATTTTTCAATTCCATCAATACTTCAATAGAAATGCCACTGCTATCTAGTACAGTCCTGCAAAAGTATTGCGTGCTGGCATGCCCAAAATTCCCAATTGATCTCAAAACCTCAGAACCTTTTAAATGTGCATTTTCCAATCTCAGGTATAACACCATCGAGAAAGAACTTCAAATGAATTCTTATCGTATTTTAATGTTTCGTGACTAGATACAATCAGAACTCTGAAGACTCTTCTTAGCAGCATTTCCTATTTCCGTCCTTTCAAGTGAACCCCAGTGACCTCATATTGCTTAAAGCACAAAACTCCTAATGTAATGTAGAGTTTTTTAGGTCAACAAATTCTATCAATCAATTAAAAATATATTCGTGAAATCAATTGGAATTTGCAACAATCATCCTGTCATGCAGTTTCATAGTCCTAACATCTTCTTCACTCATATCAATTACATCTCACCAGTTTCCTTACTTTTCTCTAGAAATTACTAAACCATCTCCACCAGCACTATTTTCCTTGCTGCATGTCTTGAATCTGATGAACCTTTTTCATAATTTCGTTGTCATTCTTTTCTTTTCGTTTTTTCTGGCAGGTTAAAAAACTTTGGGTGGGGTTTTTCTAGTCATTTTACTCCTCCACATCAACATTATCATCTCGACTACTTTTCAACTGCCCACCATGTTCTTCAATTAAGTATGATAAGCACTCCAACAGAGCATAGAGCACGAACTAACAATTACAATTTACAACACCAAGTCTTTATTAGATTAGAAGTCTCAAGGTTTAGGGTATCAAAACGATTCCTTCTTAATAGCTCTTCCTCCTGTTAATAACTGTCCACGAGCATGAATTCAGCTCAATCTTTTTCTAACATAAAAACTTGAGAAACCCACAAAACCCAAATGTGAATTAACAAAGAATTGAACAACTATTTCCTGAATTCCTTCTATCATGAATTACATTTCGGTTCACTAAAACATAATCGCACATAAATTGAGCTACCTCGCATGGCTGGGGATCCACAACATCGAAGAAAGAAGACCGAATGATCGAATACGAATAATTTTGATAAGTAAATACGTGAACAGCGATGATAATTAGGATTAGGTTACAAAGAACGGATCAGTGAAGATCACAAATGATACGAATGATAGAATAAAGAAAGAAAACATACTGGAGAGAGCGAGGACTCTGGGTTTGGCCATGTGACGGCCTAATTTGCCAGATTTGCCCCAGACGCCGCGGCTCTTGGCCACACGAATCGACAAGACGACCTTCTGTTTGGTTCCCTCGATTGCGGCTTCGCAGGCTCGCCGGAGCTCCTCGTCATCGGCGCTCGATTTCGCCATTGCTTGCCGTTCTCAGCTCGAGCTCGGGATGAGATGCAGGCGATAAATTTTCCCAGGTGAGAAAAGAGAAATCAACCTCAGTCGGTGGCTTTGAAATGATAGTAGTCAAGTCGGGCTGAAGACTTGCGGATCCGAACCCGAATTGGATAACCCGTGACTCGCCGGATCGCGCTGTGTAATGAGTTATTTTACATTTTTAAAACTCGAACTCTTTCATAAAATAAATAAATAATATTTTATTTCTGCGGTAACAAATTTAATAACTTTTTTTTATGGGGGTCTTTAATTCTTTATTTAGTATTGAAAAAGCAAATACTATTCAATTGGGTTTGCCGACCCAAACCCGGTCTTTAGTAACTCCCAAAAGGCACGTGTGATGTGGCTGAATAACTAGGACTAGTAATTAGTAATGATGGCATTAGTGACACCCTGCCCAAAAGTACAAATCAAAACTGTTTTGTTCACGCGGTGGTTCTGATTCTATATTTTATTTTTATTTTTCATTTTTTCAATTGAGAATGTCTCGTCATATTTTCACCAAGTTGGGATCAAACTAATTCCTTATAATCCTAGGTAGGTTAGGGTGTTCGCAGGTCAGATGGGATAGATGGAGAGTAAAATTGACAATTAATCCATTCTTAACGGGTGGTTAATCCTCTCATCTACCAATCTCAATAACCAGTAGATTGGTTGAATATATGATAGATTTCAACCGACAAATTAGACAGATTAAACGGGTAAAGTATTACTATTTTTTTTCTAATAGACATATGAAGTTCCTAAAACCTTTTTAACAAACAAAACATCTCAAATTTTTGTATATAACAATGCAATATTATGTACTTCAGTAATTAAACTATAATCCAAATAATTTTTATAACAATAGAAGCTACTAACTAGATACATAATAATAAAGATTCTTTCTTATTAAAAAAATCTTACAAACTAATATATAGTTTCACATTCAAAATTGAAAGCATATCCAACAAAATAAGTACATCTTAAAATTATCACAATAAATATTTCTAAAAAAATAAAAAATACGCAAGCATATTCAATTAAGAAAAAATATAAGGTAATGATTTATTATATATATATATATATATTTCACTTTAAAAAAATCAAATTTTAGCATATAAAAACATATCAATACACATTTATTGGTATTAGGATGTTGAAACAAAGATACGTTTCTATTTTTTACCTCCATAATATAACAATATAAAAATTTATACAATAGGGTACTGCACCGGATGAATTGAATTAAGTACACCAATCATGGAAGGGCTGATTATCAAAAGAGAAAAGGGAACATCTGCAAAATCCCCTTACCTTTGGATGTGGTTTATAAACAGTGGACCTAACATTTTTAGAATGCTAACATGACAACGTGATTGAATGATTGGTGAACGAATGTCCTTTTAAAGGATTAGGCTTATGATATTTTTGCTCAAAAAGTGTGGATGCATTAAAAAGATAGAACTAATGGAGCTAGGAATTAGGTTATTTGGTAGCGGTGCATGGTATTACTCTTTGAATATATAATATGCTAGATTTTCGGGTTTGGTCATTTCTCTTGTTAATTTTAATATATATAATTGCTATTATTATATCATTATTTTCAAAAAATACTCTTGTTAATACTCTGTAGTTTGTAATTTTTCGTTAAATAAAATAAAATTCAAGATATTTCAACTAAAAAATAAGTTTAATAAGTGATTAAAAAATTCCAAAAAAGAAAAAATCACACAAAAAGACAAACGTGGGCCCAAGCTGGTAGGGCTCTATATGGGTCTATTGATAGGGACATCTGGAATTGGCACAATGATATATTTTTGTGGCACAGGATGAATCCTGAACGGACGGACCAATAACGTAACTCCTTATCCGAATCTCTTATCCAATCCTTTCTCTCTCTCTCTCTCTCTCTCTCTCTATCCAACAATGCATTATAACCCAAAAGCTTTTCTATCTGTCGTTGGGAAATAATATGGCATCGTCTATTCATGTAGCGGCTACGGTGATGCAGCCGACCAAGGTCGGTTTGCCTGCTCGATCCGGAATGCAGCTAAAATCATCTCAAAGCATTTGCAAGGCCTTTGGCTACGAGCCAGCTGGAGCCAGACTCACTTGCTCACTGCAAAGTGATCTCAAGGATTTGGGCCAAAAGTGCGCTGATGCTACCAAGATAGCTGGTTTTGCTCTTGCCACCTCCGCCCTCCTAGCAACGGTATTATTATAATTACTTCTTTCATTCTTTTTTTTTTTTTTTCCTCTTTCTTATAAGCCTGTTTGGAAATTTTGAAAACTAATTCTAGCCAGTTCTGATTTCTTTCTGTTATATGGTTTTATGTAAACCAACTTTCAGCTGGTTTAAAAAAAAATTGTGTTTATACCTTATTTTCTTTACATGATTAAACAAATTTGCTGAAAAAATGCAATTACCAAACAATACTAAATAAAAACCAAACAGACATATTTCCAGTTGGCCAAATTTTTAAGTTTGCCAAACAGTCCTATAATTTTTAAAACTTGAGATAGGGCTTATTATGTTTATAGTGCCAATTACCCAATAGAAAACATTGACAACACACGGGGTGAAAGGGTGAAGTGACCCTCCTCAAATTTTTATTTATAATTTTTTAGTATCAATTTTTTAAAAAAATTTAAATTTGACATTTTTAAAAAAAAAAATTGTCTACCTTATAATTTGTTAAGTATTTTTTCTTGTCTCATTTTTTATTTTACTTTTTATTCTTGTTATATGAAATTTTGTCTAAATGCATTGATAACTAAAATTGAGTTCTTGAAATAAGTTTTTGCATATTTATATAATGAAGTGAGTATAATCACAGTAAAGTAAAATACAATAATTAAGAATTGACCAGAAAAAAAAAATATGTGCATACTTGATTCATTAAGGCGTTCACCTTTAATCAGTCACCACTTCTCACACAGCCAGTGGTATTTTAAAAAATCAACCGTTGGATTAGATAATCTTCCTACTTATATTATGTCTGTAAAAAATTATAGTGATCCAACAAATAGTTTTCAAAATATAGTTCGTGAAACAATCTAACAGTATTTACCGTTGGATGCTTTAACAATTATAGTATTTAACAGTCTCTATTTTAAAAACCGACCGTTGGCTGTATGATTTTTAACAAACATGACATACATAAGAAAACTATCTAATCCCACGATCGATTTTTCAAAATACCTATCAGAGTGATAAGTGGACCTTAAGACTTTAATGGATCATTTCTTTTGGCAAGTGATCTTAAACATTGACAAATTTAAGATCAATTTTGTTATTAACAACAGGAATTAAAATACAAAAACTTTTATCCTCTCTAATTTATTTTTCAAAATTTCACAAAACATGAATTAATTACCATAAATTTACTTGAAAATACATACATACATGTACTCAAATATAATAAAAAATTATTTCAGGGCATTGTCTCGAAATGTTCGCATAAGTTTGTTGAGTCGTTTGCCAAGCCTTATCTTTTGGATTCCAAATTTAATAACCCTTGCCTTATAAAAAGTTCAATTAAAGTGCTTCTTGAAGTTCAATAATAAAAGTATACAAGACATTCATAAATATTTTAATCAAGAAATCAATTAAACTAATATTTATTAATTATTAAAATGAATGAAATTGTAAGATGGACAAAAAATTGATAAGATACTAAAATCCAACTAAAAGATTCTCTCCTAAAATAAATTTGTGACTCTATCTTGATTATATATATATATATATATATATATATATATATATATATATATATGGCATGAATAAAAACACCACGTTCTTCTTACGCCTTATTTTTTACATTTAGTTTTCAAAATATCATTTTAGATTGAATATTTTGAGAAACCGACCGTTAGATTATATACTTTTCTTACATTTGTCATTTATGAAAAAAAAAATCGGTTAGTTTTTGAAAATATCATTACGAAAAACTATTTTATTTTTTTATTAATTAAAAATCACAATTTTTTATAATGATGTTTCTTAAAATCTAACCACTGGATGACTTTGATTTTTGGCACATATGACATGTATAAAAAAAGTATCGAATCCAATAGTCGAATTGGCAAAATATTTATTATAAGTAGTATTATGAAAATGAGGTGTAAATATAAATGTCAAAATAAGGTACAAGGGACCAATAAAAAAATGCTATTTAACCATACATTTTAATCATTCTTTTATTTTCCACATGAGTTATTCTATGGTTGGAGCCAAGTTAACACTTAGACATGATTGACTTCATGTTCCAATCATAATCTACACAATAGGGTGGAAAATGAAGAGGGTAAAAATGTGAATAGCAATTTTTTTTAGCCAAAACAATGAAGTGTCCGAGCCGGCTGGCCAAGAGAGTTTAGCTAGTTTTAAATCTAAGATATTCCGAGTTACAGCTCACCCCTTTCCTTCTTGGCCAAACTCTAATTGATAATGTGAATAACATTTTTGGGCATGAAATCATTTTGGGTGCTCCGGATATATATATGACTGATTTTGCAGGGAGCAAATGCGGAAGGCGTGCCAAAACGGCTAACCTACGACGAAATCCAAAGCAAAACATACATGGAAGTAAAAGGAACAGGAACTGCAAACCAATGCCCAACAGTCGACCGCGGCGTCGACTCCTTCTCCTTCAAACCCGGCAAATACAACATGAAAAAACTCTGCTTAGAACCAACTTCCTTCACCGTCAAAGCCGAAGGCGTAAGCAAAAACGCACCACCCGAGTTTCAACAAACTAAGCTCATGACCCGCTTGACCTACACTCTCGACGAGGTCGAAGGTCCCTTCGAGGTCTCTCCCGATGGCACCGTCAAGTTCGAAGAAAAAGACGGCATTGACTACGCAGCCGTCACCGTCCAGCTTCCCGGCGGCGAGCGCGTGCCGTTCCTTTTCACCATCAAACAGTTGGTGGCATCGGGAAAGCCTGAGAGTTTTAGTGGGCAGTTTTTGGTGCCGTCCTATCGGGGCTCGTCGTTTTTGGACCCAAAAGGACGAGGCGGGTCGACTGGGTACGATAATGCGGTGGCGTTGCCGGCCGGAGGAAGAGGAGACGAGGAGGATTTGGTGAAGGAGAATATAAAGGAAACGTCGTCCTCGACGGGGAAGATAACGCTGAGTGTGACGAAGAGTAAGCCGGATAGTGGAGAGCTGATTGGAGTGTTTGAGAGTATACAGCCTTCTGATACTGATTTGGGAGCAAAGACTCCTAAGGAAGTTAAGATCCAGGGGATCTGGTATGCTCAGCTTGAGTAATTGAGAACGTACGTAAAAGGTTATTTTATTCTTCTTTTTCTCCCTGTATGATTGTGCAAGATATATGTAGGCTTTTGTAATAAATTAACTTAAAACTTAATTATTATTTTTTTTAAAAGAATTTTTCAGTTTAATTTCTTGGTCTTATATATCTTATGCGTTTGCTGGTAAGGGACTAAGGGATGAGATCAGATTGCCACGCCTTCATATTGGAAAGGATAAATCCATTCAAGGTCTCTTTTTTCTTCCTCCCTCACATGAATGTCCAATGTCCAATGGTAAGTATTTTGAGAAACTAATAGTTGGGTTAAATGTTGCATTTATTCAAATGATGCATGCAAAAAATTATACTGATCCGATTGTCGGTTTTTCACAATTTTGAGGAAAATTGTAAAATATAATGAAAAATTATGAAAAACTATTCCTCTATTTTTTGAAAATCTGACTATTGGATCGATGTAATTTTTTGCCAGCATGATAGGTAGAAGTGGAACAACTAATCCAACTGTCGGTTTATCAAAATGCTTGATCCATGTTGGTCATACACATTAGGAAAGAAGAAAAAGACCGGAAAGTTAAAAAGGGCGCTTGAATGAAATTATTGTATTAAAAAACATTACCTATCATGTAAGGTTAAAACAGTCTTGTATCAAGTAACAAATAAGGTAAAAGCAGCGGAGCAGCGGAGGTTTAACCGTTTAACACATAATTGTGGGAACTAATCACTAATCAGAGTTGTATGGAATGCCAAAAGGGGAAGCAAAAGACACTATATACTTGCTTCCTTTTCAGGAATTTCTCCTCATTTCCATTCATATCTTCATAATTAATTTTAAAAATATGAATACGTGGGTACAAGAATGCGGTAATGTTAGCATATATATATATATATATATATATATATATATATATATATATATATA
>JAESVK010000138.1:5901021-5974843 GCA_017140935.1 Hamamelis virginiana | reverse complement strand
GGTTTGGTTCGTCCTGTGTCAATGATAAGGTTTGAACCATGACCCTGATACCCCACCATTCGAGATGCCATGCCTGCTCCACCGTGCTATGACTGCTTTAGCCTCTCCCTCATAGATAAAATTATGATAAGCTCAATATTCATGCAAACAGATCCAATCAGCAGTCAATACCGCATACATAATTATAGATGAAAGAGTGGGGCAAGCTTCTTACGATCCTGAAACATCAGAAATCTTCACTACTGAAATATGGCCGTTGACACGTAAGAGGAGAAAACCATGATGATAACAGCCTTACAGAATACGGAGGATAGACTTTCCACTAAATAACAGTACGTCGATGCTACAATAATGAGAAAAAACAGGTGGTTGAGAATGTTCAATATGGTGCATGAAAGCTAAATCACAGAGGTAGCCTAAGGGGAAAATGAGGTCCTGGTACAGGTTGAGTGTCTAGTCAAAAGCAACACTCAGATGAACCAGTTACAAATGTACATCTCTATGTGATGTGAAGTCAGTACCCTAACCAGTCACCTCTTATTGATCACATCTGCTGGCAAGTTGAGATCAATGAGGTTGTCTTCAAGAGTCCTAGCACGTTTCCGAATAGAGCATCCATCCTCATCTGAACTCTCAGACCCAGAAGAATGTTGACATGGCGCCGGTATTCCTCCTCCTATATATGCAAGTGTCAGTAGCTTTTGCGAGATGTGTTGGTCATATTTACCTTCAAATTTGTTTCCAGTAGAACTAATATTAAGAGAAAGAAACGTGATTATGAAGAATGGATCATTAACTTGGGTCATAATATTACTTAGACAACAAGGGTGGGTTAGCTAAAAAGAGTACTATATCCATACCATTTACTCCAGAGTTCTCCACAGTATTACATGCTTCAGCATCCCAACAAACATGAAATTCAAATGCTTTCTCCACCCCTTTTGACTTGTAAGGAGCTATTATGTGAATTGCCTGCTGGAGGGGACCCAACAAATCATTCTCAATACATTCGTACCTGCATATGGTCAATATGTACAAATGAGTCTCATATACACTAAAAGGGTTATGGGACAACACGAAATAAAAATCATTTCATTTCAGTTTCCAATTTATTTCATTTTCTCATCACAATTCGCCAACTCAAAATAATTTCCTATTTGCCTTTTGGGATTTGAAGAGTGATCTCATGTCCTCATCTCAATATCAATATCATCATTATGATCATTAGAAGATGATTCCATTTTACATGATAAAACCTTAGGTTCAAATGCTATGAAGAAAGAAATTTAATTATTCCATTTCTCTGTGGTTTCTGAACGCAACATAGGATAACTCAAGGCTTTTGTGCAAAACTCACAACTTTTTGCAGAGGTCATCAGTGATCACAGACATATTTATGATCTTCATTCTTATTTCCTTAACTTTCTCCACCGTATACTGATCAAATGGTTCTTCCATGAACATTGAGAGCTTCTCAACATTTGCCTCAAGCTGCTGCTGCTGGTCCTCGAACAAGTTCTGTTTCATTACCCTTTCCTCTGTCGTCATTTCATTCTTGAATAGGTCATCACCGAACATGTAATATGCAAATGGGTAGGAATATGAAAGAACCTGCCTCGATCTGAAGAGTCTATAGAGACCATTTGTTACCCAACTGAAATCTTTGAATGTGGATTCCCTTTCTTCCAATCTCAGTATCTTTCCCTGTAAGGTTTCCTTAAGTTTAGATTCAAGCTCAAGGGAATCTGTATGAGCCTTGTATCGACTGTGATAATGAATATAACGTGAGAGGTCCCTTTTCGCACGCTCAATTTTCTTCTCATGGTCTTCTTTGTATTGCCCACAACTTTGCCCGTGGATGCTTAACCGCATATGATCTTTACCAGTAGGGCCACCACATAGCCAACTGAATAGAAGGAGAAAATTATAAACAGCAAACCTTTAATTTCTATAACTATTATCTCAGCAAGAAAATACTAGCAGGCAAACTGGGCCATCAAGCATGCCACCTGAAGAGTATGGAAGCAATATCAAGTACATGAGTACATCAAATAAAGTTTAAAAGTCAATTCCACACTTGACACAGATGTACTTCTGACAACTAAAGAGAGAAACTTACTTCAAACAAACAAATCTATTCATTCATTTTACCTTCTACAAAATTCAGAAGATAAGAATTCTCACCAAAATACTTGTCCACAGATACAGCTTACAAGGTTGCATCCTCCATTCTTTTCAACAGGTTTGTGACATTTTGGGCAGGGCTTAGTGCGGACAGTAATCCAATTAACTGTCTCGGATTCATCACGACACTTCTTGGCCCAAAGTTCCCACATCAAACAGGAGCATGGTGAGTGTGGTTCAGATGAGCAACTAAAACAGAACTGCAGACCACATGCACATTCAACCTCGCAAAACTTATCATCCTCAATGTGTATTGCATTTCCACAATGAGGAACACTAGGGCACCATTTAACGCTTCTATTATCATCAATATATGATTCTAAAAGAAAACGATCAAATTTCTCTGCTAGATCAGGATCCCTTGTGCTGACTAGATTCCTGATTTTTGCTTCATCACAAATAGCATTGCACTTGTAAGCCATGCACCTAACGCGCCTACTCTGACCCTCATTTATCTTCACGATAAAATGCTCTGTCCAACCTAAGCAACAATGACACAGACAACTAAATTACGTCTTACTTATTGAGGAATTTGAGATAAAATTACTTGTTTCAGGACTTGCGGAAAAACTTAATTGAAGGATTCTGTGGTTGTTGAAGGAGACTATTAAGTAGCAGAACACTCACAATTATTGCAAAAGTAGTGACCACAGTCCATCATTGTCACCTCCTCAGGGGATACTTCCTCAATGCAGATATGGCACATCACTGAAGATAAAAACTGTGTTGAGGCCAGTTCATCGTGCTCCACAACTGTTACACCTGCTTGAGTATATAAATGATCTTTCCCCTTCTCTACAAGCACTGCAAACACCTTTTCAACATCCCAACGGTAATGAATAAGTAGGGTTCGTGCCTGGTGTTCCCTCAACAATAACAAGTCCATTACTCTATGCAAGACTTCCCTCTGCAGAGTTCAATGCCAACATTTGATATCCATACAGTATAACTAAGACGTGAAAGAATAACAGCATCATCAATACATGACTAGTTAGAGGGAAAACATTGGAAAAAATTTCTCACCTGTGCAGCCAGCACAGATTTTTTCGTGATTACCTGCAAAACAGAAAGAGGCTCACAACACACATAACCTCTGAGAAAAAAGAATAGTTAACCAAGTCAATTCTACCTCTTTGCACAGGAGAGCTAGTCTTCTATGTATATTCTATATATTATTAAAATTCCAAATGTTGGAAAAGCTTTTAATTGACCAAAATATCCCTACAAATTTGAAAAAAAATCATAAATATACATGCCCCCATAAGTTTTGCCAATAACTACAAAAAACATCCCACAATTAAATTAAGATTATCTTTCAACCACCTATAAGAGGTATCCCAATAAGAAGAGATAGATGAAAACACATTCACAGCTTATTGGTTCCTAAGACAACCAAACACCCAACTTAGACTCAACCAAGTAATTCTAGAAGACATTAAGTTCATCTGTCTTCTTGGTACCCAAAATGAGGGTTTGCTTCTCTTTTCTTTTCCCATTAGTTTCTCATCAACCTATTGAAACAGTAAAGATTGAACCACATATTTATCACACACAGAAGTACAACATGAATAAATATAAGAATTAATAATAGTTTGACATACCTTAGATATAAACACGCATACCTTTTATATATATATATATATATATATATATAAAGTTATGAATATCACTTAAAACAATTTTAGGGCATAGGGATAAAATAAGAAAAAAAAAGCTTAATATTTTGCATTCCCGCAGTTTGGCCTCAAAGAAAACCAAACACCCAACTTAGTTCGGCCAACTCATTCTAATTGATCTTGAGTTGATCTTTAGGTCCCTTTCTTACAAACCAAGACAATAAAAATACGAGGGTGGTTCCAATTCCAATTTCTTTACTTAACCCCCCCCCCCCAAAAAAAAAAAAAAATAAAATAAAATAAAATAAAACATGTTTCTCAGCAACCAAACAAAGCACAAAAAATTGGGAAAAAAAAAGGGCAAAATACAGAAGGAAAAAAGAAAATATGCGAATATTCAATACTGATAGCATAACCTTTATACGATACAAATCACTTGAGACAAATCCCCAAAAAAGAAGAACAAGAAGAAGAAGAAAACTGGTACATTATTATATTTGCACATTAGAGGGCTCTAAGTTGATCTCTCCATTTCCTTGGTAACCAAAACAAGAAAAATTATAAGGTTTCTCAATTTTCCTTCTCTTTTTCTTTTCTACTCAGCAACCAAAGTGAGAAATAAATATTTACATAAAAAAAATGACAGGTAAGAAAGAGAGGCGAAAGTCCAAAGTACACCAAACATGTCGATCACCAAGATGACATGAAACTACTAGACACTACACAATTAATTGTGCAATAATTGGAGTTAAAAGCAAATAAAATTACAAATCACCACACACAAATATAAATCCATCTATACATACATACATACACACTGTAGAAGAATAGAATCCACTCTATCCCACATCGCCTAAATAAAAGGCTTGCTATAGCTTCATATACCTATATTGGGCTTTCCACTTATAAGCTTAGACTTTTAGGTTGGAAACTTAACATGGTATGAGAGCATTGGTTATCCACGTGACAGGGCCTACACGTGAAGGAGAGTGTAGAAAAATAGAATCTACTCTATCCCATATCGCCTAAATACCTGTGTTAGGCCCTCCACCAACAAGCTTAGGCTTTTAGGTTGGAAACTTAACACACACACACACATACAGGAATGCTAAGGTCAGGTGCACCAATGCAAGTTGCATAAGGTGACCTCAATTAGAGCTACTTGCAGAATATGTTTTTTAAAAACTCACCATGGGATTAGATATCCCTCTTATGTATGTCGTGTCTACAAAAAATCACAGGGATCCAACGGTCGGTTTTTGAAAAATGTTACTATGAAAAAATGTGAGTTTTTTGTTCTTCAAAATGTCATCATTTATTCACCATCAATTTTTTTAGAAACCGACGGTTGGATTACTGTGATTTTTTGTAGACATGCCATACATAAGAGGGGTATCTAATCTAACAGTCAGTTTTTGAAACTATATTATGCAAGTAGCTCTAATTGAGGTCACATGATGCAACTTGCATTGGGTGCACCCGACCTTAGCATTCCTGTATATATATATATAGAATTGATCTAGTCAACATATGCTTATATAAGCTTATATAAATATGAAGCCCATAGATAATTGTGGGATACATATTTTGAAAAACTTACAGTTGGATTAGATACTATACTTATGCATGTCATGTTTACCAAAAATCATAGTGATCCAACGGTCAGTTTCTCGAAAATGTCACTGAGAAAAACTATGGTAATTTTCAGCAATCACAGTTTTTCATAACTATATTTTGATGTTTTGACATTGGATCACTGTGATTTTTGGCATACATGACATCTATAAGTACAGTATCTAATGATTCTAATCCAACAATCAGTTTTTCAAAATATGTATCCCACAATTATCTATGGGCTTCATACATAAGACATATAAGCATATGCTGACTAGATCGGGACTGCATATATATATATATATATTGAGAGAGAGAGAGAGAGAGGGAGAGTGTAAGGCGAAAAAACCCCTCAGTTAAAGCATATTCGTTACCTAGAAATTCAGGCTATTAATTCTGAACAACCAAGAATTGATAGAAGTTTGGTTGTTCATTTGAAAAGATTCTAAGAATCACAATTCCCACCGAACATCTCAATTCCCATAAAATACAAGAATTTTGAGCCTCTTCAAGAAGGAATTGCCAATTCTCGCTCCGCTCAACTTTAGGAGATTGCAATTGTTATTTTCAAGATCCATCTTTCTTTATCCAAAAATTAATGTTTGGGGAAATTTGTAAGAACGTGATTATTTTACACTGAAAAATGATTGATAAACATTTAAGGGCGTTTTTATATTTCCAAAAATCATGTAACCTAGTTAAAGTATCTGATTTTTTGGTAAAAATAGTTCTAAATGACAAAAAATGAGATAATTTTGCTAAAATGAGGTTTATTTTTACAAGAAATAATCATTCAGAGTAGAATTTTTAAAATCTCATGTTCATCAGAACAACAGTAATCATAATTCTCAGTTGAATTCTATAGTCTACAACTCTCGGGAATTAAAACTTTCAACGAACAAACAAATCTTAATAGAAGAATTCAAGCACGCCATTCATCATGGATGATGAAATTAATTAATCATGAGGAATAATACAATAAAATATCACACATAAAATATATGTACACACATCCAAACTTATAGAGAAAGAAGGGAAAGATGGAAAGAGAACCTTAATTGCAGTAGAGTTAAAGGCCCATGCCATCTTGGATCTCCTAGACCTTGCATAACCATTCAAAGAATGTCAGACCAAAATTCAAAATTTAACTAAATAATGATGTAACTCAATGTATAAGCACACAGAGGAAGATAAAATTCCTGGTCAAAAAAGGAATCATAAAATACAACCAACGAGGACCTTAATGAAATGAACATTAAATGGTTCCCTGAAGGTGGTTCGTGTTATCCTCCTAGGTATCCTCCTACCAGAATTATCTACATATTTGTATCATACAATGAGAAGCGCAAGTTCACAGTGAACATTCAACAGAATTTTCAGTTTATGGACTGGATAGTATTAAAATTCCACCTACAAGGACAAGGAGAGGAAGCTAAACTCATAATAACAGTCCAAGCAAGCCCTTAAACTTGTAATTCAACATATCCCAAATAATAACAATGCCCATCTCCAGTGAAACCACATTGGCAACTTCTAGATTCAACACGCCCTCTATTCCAAAGGCATGCAAAAAAAAAAAAAATGCAAAGAACTCAAATAATTAAACAAATCCACTGATATATGATCAAACTCATACTCACTAAATAACGAGAATGAGATTGTTGGATGCAAGTACATTGTTTGAAACAACCATGAAGCTGTGAGCCTAACAATCCTAAGAATCAATCCACCCTAGCCATAACATCTCTAGAAGGAAATCCATAAATGAAAGAAGCCAGAAGAACACAGAACAAAACAAGGACAATGCATCCCACGATAAACTACTGAGCTAATTCATATGTCTAGGTAACCTAATTTTTCTCTTGAATATCACATCTCTACGACTCAAAAAGGACATGCTTCCCATAAACCAAAATAAGACACCATTAGCATAATACCCAAAAGGAAACATCCAAACAAAAAAACTAAACGCACCAAATAGGCCACCAATAAGCACACACCATCTAAAACCCCAAATCATAACTCCATATTCCCTTCATCTGATTTACTGGAAAATGGAAGTCAGGATGAAATCAAATAACAAAAGTTACAAAATCGAACATAAGGAATAGGAGGTGTTGAAGTGCTCATAATATCACTATAATGGCGGGTAAAAGATCTAACCAGATGTCACCTTCAATGATAAGGTCCTCATGCAGTCACCTAACTCAAACCAATAATAGAATATTGAAAACCAGTCCCTTAGCAGCAGTTCAATCATGCTTACTCTACAATCAAACTGCTAAAGCAACTCCAAAATCAAACTCAATTGCAAACAGTGATACAGCAAACAGTAAAAAATAAACAGCTATGAAAGCACCAGATATCCAACTCAGCTGCTGCAGCTGCAAGCCGTGACACAACAAAGAAAAAATTTTGACGAGAAGAGTACATAAGATCATGCAACATATTCTTTATTCCTTGACAAGAAGTCAATAATCATGTTAAGCATGATACCTCACCAGCTTCTTAGCTTTTTTGGACCATATAGCTTGATAAACCTGCAACTGTTCCACTTACAAAAACAAGCACAAGGCCACCAGGTCCAAGGAGACCTGTGAGCAGCAGCATTGCATGAATCTGCGACGAGGGGAAACCCAAAAAAAGCCTCGATCCATACTAGTTCCACAACCCAACACTCAAACGCTTAAAAAGAATAAGAATTATCTGTGGACAACAAAAATATATTGAAGTTCCCCAAAAGATACAACCCACAGTTTGCAAAAATCCCACACTGAAAAACTTAAGAAGGATATGAACTCATCCATGGCAAAAAAAAATACATTTATGTTGAAGTTCCCCAAAAAATACAACCCATGGATTGCCCAATTCCAACACCTTTCTAAAAAGAAGACTCGATCACACAGCACAAATCTGAAGAACAAGTCAGCCAACAAAATATTAAGAAAATAAAAAAGAACATAACAAGATGGACAAGCAAAAGAGAAAGGAAAAGAAATGACATAGAAACCCAATATTGGCACTTCTAGCTGAAATTCACTGTACGCAGGTGCTTTCCATCTCAGTGTGGAACAAGAATCACAGAGGTTAGAATTGTGCACAAAAACATATAGTAGAACCCCATATATCTATCATACTTTGCATCCTCCCCAGCTTCTTTGCTTCTTCTGATCACATGGTTTCATAAGCCCGTAATTGTTCTATCCACCAAAACAATCAAAAGATCTCCAATTCCAAAGGGGCCCATGACAAGCAACAATCTACAAAATCTAAATATACCATGGGAAGCAACAAATAGAACTCACTACATACAAATGCCGCCTCCCAAAACTCATTTTGCTATTAAGGCTGCATATCAAACAAAATGCATACTCATTGCCTATTATATTATGCATACTAAGTGGACAAAACAGAAAATAATTGAATAAAAAAGACATAATCTTCCCATTTAAGAACTGAACCCCAACAAAGCTACAATTGTGTTGCATGAACTCCATACAGAACAAAATGTATAAGATCAAAATTTTGCCACAAATTACGTCTAGCAATACCAAAAGCCCCAAGAAACCCCATAAAAAATAATTAATCATATAGAAATCACTTATCCACCGTCCCCTATGCCATATGAGGCTCGAAGATTGGGACTAGCCCTTGCATCAAAACATCCACATCTAATGCTTCTTTCCATTTCTTAAAATCTTGCAGCTGAATCCTGAAAGTAAATAACCCAAACTCAGCTTAAACAGGGAGACCCACTAAACCCACACAATAACAAAAATATTTATATGCATATTTATATATATATCAACAAAGAAACCTTCTCTTATGAAAAACTGATCCCCTAAATAGCTATGAAACCCCTCTAATAGGAAAAAGGCCATCCTCAATCATGCCAACTCCTCCACCAGCTTCTTAACTTCTTCTGACCTTACTTGGCCTGCAACTGCAAGCCTGCAATTCCTATATCCACCAAAACAAGCACCAGGCCGTTACATCCAAAGGGGCCTTCTACCAAGCAACAGTTAATATAAAATCTACTGCAATCCGAAGGAAGCAATGAATAAAACTCATTCCACTGAAACCTGAAAGAACACACAATCTGAACTCAGCCTGAAACAAAGAAGGAACTAAACTCACTTCTGAACCCACTATCCGACAAAACCCATCATCTTCCCCGTAAACAAGACTCGAACACTCAAGTCAAATCTTTACGAGAGAAAAAATCAAACAACAATCAACAGTAACTGAAAATCAAAATCGTAACTGAAATCCAACGCATAAAAATTCTTCTCGCCTAGGGTTAATGCATCAACAATCACAAAGACACTGCTCATTCCAACCCAACAACGCAAAATCAATCAAATTCCTTCAGATTCTATCATTAAATTCAAGTCCAAAAGATAATCCTTCAAGTTTCAACAGTAAGATATTGCAAGAAGAATGAATTCATCAACAGTAATATAAAACCCTAGATCTTTAAGAAAGACTATAGAAGACCTTTACCGAGTTCGACGCATCGGAGATTCCCAGACACCTTCAGAAGTAAAGACCCGTAGACTACAGAGTCGAGTACAAAAGCCTTTGTCGTGACAACATATTCATAGATGAAAGCAGTGGAAGTTTGGACGGTTAGTATTTAAGCCGTAAAGAAGAATCCGACGGTCGAGGCGTAATCGTCTCAGGTGTCGGAATAAATATATTGTACATAAATGAAATGCTTGGGATCAACGCGTGCTTATATTTGTCGTAACCTCCACGCAGATTTACGTTGGACAGTGAATTTATAAAGTACTTGAAGGTGTAGCAGGTACTATGCACCTGCATATTTTTATATAGTTTTTTTATATTATAAATATAACTAAATTAAAAATAAAATAAAATGAAAGAAAATATAATTTTTTATCACATATTTCTTTAAATCATTTCAAATTCTCTTTCAATATTTTCTTAATAGCTTTTGAATAACAAATTATAACTAAATTATTTTCAATATTATAAATATAACTAAATTATAACAAATTACTTTCAATATTATAAATATTACTAAATTATAACAAATTAAAAATATAACTAAATTATTTTCAATATTTTTCTCAATAGCTTTTGAATAACAAATTATTCCTCTTTCAAATAGTACACAAGTTTCAAATTTGTCATTGCTACCAAGACCTTTCTATGTTTGGAAATTGTAAACATTGTGAAATTCACTATTCCCCTTTTGTTGGTTGAGGATTCAAAACTCAATTTCACAGTAAAAACACGTATATTAAAAAACTAAATATAAGAAGAAGAAAAAAAAACACAAGTGAGCCTCCTATAAGACAATATAATTTATGAATTAGGTTTCAGAGACACATGGTTCTTATCCATAGTTTGATATCAGGCTTGAAAAATCCAACATGGAATAATATTTTGAAAAACCAACAGTTGTATTAGATGTTTTGTTTCCCATAGTTTTTCACAGTTAGTGTCTTAAAAAACGAATCATTAGAACAGTGCAAGGGATCTTTACCTCTTATGTCCGGTTTTACAAAAAGGGGAGGGAGGGGATAGAGGTTGAGGAATCTCTTTCCCTCTTTTTAAACCCATCGTGGGAGGTTTATGTGTTTTGCTTTGTTTTGTTTTGTTTTGTTTTTTGTAATTTTTTAATTCAATAATAAGTAAACCTCCAATGCCATATTTTCACTTTAACTTTTTTAGGGAACCAAGTTGCATCATTTAATGAGTGACCTTTTAACAAGTGTCTAAAAAGAAGGTTTTAGTAAAAAATACAAGAACCATACTTAAAAATGAAACTCTCTTTCTACTAGCCTTTTAATAGGTTAGGTGTTTAGTAGGTGTCTGAAAGAAGGTTTTATTATTAAAAAGAAGAAGAGAAATGACACTATTTAAAGCTTAAAAGATGTTCACTAGTCATACCAAGAATAGTAGTTTGGGCTTTATTCGACTCCATGGGGCGGTGTTCTCGTGTTAGACTTTATACGACTTCACGGAATGGTAGCTTAGGGATTAATCGGGTTCTGAAAGTTCGAACCATAGTTATCATGACTGGACCGGACATCGACTCGGACAAGAGGCCAGGTGGTCGGATCATTGGTTCAACCACCGGGTCAACTGTCGGACCGCTTAATTATAAAATATATATTATTTTAAATTTATTTGAGATTTTTACAAGTATATGAATGTAATAAGATTATATTTTATATATTGCATTATAATGACAACAAATAAAGCATAGCCTAGTGGTAAAGGCTCCCATCCTCTAGGTTAGGAGTTCAAACCTCAAGGAATACAACTTACTTTAAAAAAAATTTGGATTATTAAATGACCGGTTCAACCAATCCGACCGGCCAGTTCACACCAGTTCAATTGCATTTCCGGTCCAATTACTAACCCAGACCGGTTAGGGGTCCGATTCACCGGTCCGACCGGCCGGGCCGGTTCGGGTCTGATATCTATGGCTCGAACACCTTGTTATATGCCATGAAAAAAAGGACTTAAAAGATGCAACTTTCTTCCCTAAAAAAATCAATCAAATTGAAGATGTCACGGGGTTTTTCTTATTCCACTGCGCCTGCACGTGCTTGTAAATTTTCCAGATCCAATGTGAGATTATTGAGCACTAATCAAATAACAACTGCACCTTTGCAGAGGGTGGGGTGGGGGGTTGTCTAAATTTCATTTTAGTAACTGAATTGTACAGAAACTAAAAATATGCACTATAACATTTAACTACAAAATGAATTAAGGAATAAAAGAAGCATATTCGCCTCTAGGCCACTATGTTCAAAGTTGGCACACTTTTTAGAGTAGTGGAGAAGCCAAACCAGAGCACCAACAATCAACTTATTAGAGGTTTCGCCTTGCGTAAATGGCCCATACTATTAACAAGATCTTTGCGTGTGCAGACAGGAAACATGTTGATGTTCTTGAGATCTTTCAACCGCCATAGAACATATGGGAAGCTCAGCTGATCCCGAGAAGTGAAACGAACCACCTCATTAAACCAGAGGCACATGAATAGATTAGTCGAGGGCATATGCTCCCTCACAATGACAGAAGCTTCTGCTAGAGCTGCACAGGCAAATAATTTGATAAGTGAGCACATGAACAACAACTCATTGAATATCTACAAAAAAAGAAATGAGGTCGACTTCTTTGTTCATATATACAGATGAGTTCCAAAGATGTAAGACCATTGTCTTTGCCTTTCTATTATTTAATGTTTTGTCTCTAAAACCAATGCTTTATGAGTTTATGGTCACTTCTTTCTTCCCGGCTGTGATTTTTATTTTCCAAATCCACAGCCTTGACAATTCAATAAAGGTTTCAGTCAAATAAATGGCGGTATAGACTGAAGAGGCAAAAAGACCAAATTATAGAAAATTGAAAAAGGAAAACAGATGGCCAAAATTTTAAAAGATGCTTAATAAACTAAGAAAATTAGACCTATGAAAGCCAGAAGGAACAATAGATCTTCATCCACAAGTGAAGGTAGGTTATATTATTGTTACTCTAAAACAACGCATAAAGAATGGAGTTGTTGTGGCCATTGTTGTCGTTGTAAACCACTTCCAGTCAAAACAAGATGCGGCAAATAGAAGAAATACCTTTCTTTCCATTAAATCTCTTGTCCTCAGGAAGGCCATCACGGCGGTATTGACTCAACTGTACCTCCACTTCTTCTGGGGTGGCTTTATTTTTTTTTACAACAGCCTTCGACTCATCATACACACTACTGCGAGCTCCATGCTCTGAAATTGCGAGTACAGAATTTGAACGCCAAAGAAGGGCTTCCAGAACACCTAAAGGATCCCTCCTGAATTGGGACTTTGAGTCTACCCAAATAGAATACCTTGCATGAGGAAAGAGACGATGGCCCAACATCTGCCAACAGTAATGAATAGCAAACCTCACAAATAAGTTCAATTAAAATATGCATATTTGCGTTGGTGAGTGTGTGTGAAGACAGTCACACCAAGAACACTTATGAATGAGATATATTAGCTGGTAAAGTATTTAGAAGCTAAACCAGCTCCAGAAGAAGGGGGAGATAAAGGAAGCAAAAAGAAAAAAAAAAAACCAAAAACCAAAAACCACAGTTGCACAGTTGCAAAATATCAAAGTAGTAAAATATAATGCTACCAGAATAGTATTACCACTTGGTACTATTGAACAGAATACAGTACATGCAATGCTTTAGTAATTAAATTTTCTGACAATTCCCTTCTTATTTAGAATAGTATTCTCATATTTAGTATAGCCACATCACTTTAAATTGGAAACAAGGAAATCATGTAAATGATTCAACGTATATAAAAATATTTAGTTGACATGGCGTTCTAGTCATTTGGTTTGGTTCATCATACAATGCACAGGAAATCTCTCCCTTGGATTTTTTTTCACCCCTCTTATTACTCTTTTTTGGTCAATGATAAGAATTGAACCATAAACTAACAACCCAACCTTTTACATGCCATGCCTACTCCACTATGCTACAACCGCTTTAGCCTTCCAATAATTAACAAGCGTATGCTTCAATCATGAGAAAACAAGCAGCTGAGAATGTCCCACATGATTTATGAAAGGTAGACCAGGTGGTAGCCTAGGAGGAAAATGAAGTCCTGGTCCCAGTTGGGCGTCCAGTTGAATTGTTGAAAGCAAAAATAGATGAACCAGTCTCACATGGAACTTGTACATATATTTTGCCCCATTACCAAAACTAGGACAGGAAGTATACAGTTTCACTTTGAACTGCAGTGCTCTCACAAAGCTGAGGGCGCTGACTATTTCAAGGTGGCACAACTTGGCAAATCATATGAACATTTTACTGCAAGTTATGCCTCACTTACAAACAACATACCCAGAAACTGAAATTAAGAATGAGGATTGATAGATATTACTGATAACAGCTTCATTTTCTATTTTTCTCCCATACATGTTCCTCTAATTTCAGGTATTGGAAATTGCAGATGTGTCCCCCCCCCCCCCCAACTGTCTCTCTCTTTTGAATCTTCATTTATCCAATATATGTGTTAAAAATGAAAGCACAAAAAATTAATTCTAGAAACTAAATAAATGACGTGATGAGCCCATATCAAAGTTTTCTACCTTGGGGATTTTGCCATTCAACCTTTGGTCTGTGAAAGGGAGATTCCTAACAACCACAATGCGCCATTTCCCAATATACTGGCCCTCACCAACTATATGTCCTGCTAATTCCTGAGCAGTAAGAGTGATTTCATCCCAAAATGCCACATAGCAAACCTGCATCCATTCAATACTTTAAGCATATAAAAATATGCGAGCATCCCAGTAAAAGAGGGTTCTACACAATAGATGATAACCTTCTGAAGTGATGCCTCTGACATTCCAATAGGTTGATAAAGATCATCTCCACCACCAAATGCACAAGTAGACACCACAACTTTGCAAGTTTGCATGTACATTTTGTCCTCGTCAGATATCTTAAACCCTCCATTTTCACTGAAGAAACCACAATGTACAACAGCAGTTTCATTTACCTATAACATTCATGCATGTACAAATCAATGTGAAAAATTGGATAACTAAAAAATATCAGCAAGTTATGGGCAATGCCTAGCATATAAAAGAAGCAAACTCTATGGAGAGAATATTGATGTGTAGAGTTCAAAATTCATCATCCTTTACAGTAAAAGCTGGTTCAACAACAAAATTCAAAGAAAAGACTTTTATATAGCATTTAAATTCTAACATGATATTGACCATGTATTATCCTAAACCATGTTAAAAATATTAAGATGCAGGTTATAACCTTAAAACTTTTCTCTCTCTGATCAAGAGTTTGGTGTCCAGTAAATAAATTAAATCTTGTGGCCTCGGTGTGTTGTCCAGATAGAGTAGTGTTCCCTCCCGCATAAGGCATGTCATTCTCTGATATGTATACCACTTTCTTAACAATATTAGTGGGTTCTTCACCGACAGGAATATCCAGATGCAGAAGTTCTTCAGGAGATAAAAGCTTCAAGCAACCTGATATGATCCGAAAAGTGTCATAAACTGAACTGCTTTAAATGTCCATAAGATATCAGAGGAGGGAAAGAAAATTAATAACAAAGACATCACCACCAACAAATCATATTTAACTTTTGGCAAGAAATATTCCAAACATGGTCGCTGAGTTGCCTTGATATCTCAAATACCAATATCTATGTATGTGTGTGTGTGTGTGAGTATTATGGTTCGCACAATCAAAATTGCAGCAAATATTGATGAAATTGATTGTCAAAGGATCATTAATTCTCCTCTGCTATTAATTTTCATGACGTTTACAACTACTGTATCTTCCAGACTTCATTAATACTATCTCTTGGAGGGGAACAGGAACTTGGAAATCCTTTTGAAATTTTTCTACAAAAATCATCAAGGTCTAATAGCATACAAAACAATACAGTTATCTTCCTCAACTTGAAGAAGTTTCCTTTTATAATTGTAACTCCTCCCCGCATCTTTCCTCCTAACTCTCTCTCTCTCTCTCTGTCTCTCTCATGTAATATAATCATCCCACATATCTCTCTCATGCAAATAAATTCCATGTGAATAGTGCATGCCAACCCACAAAAAACCTAAGAAGGATAAATTTCGAATATGCTTCTTATCATACTAAGAAGTCGTATTTTCAATTATGAGAAATTGGACCTTTACTAGCCGATGCGGATCAGCCCCTAATTAACTACAGGCACAAGGGCAATAAGCCAATTCACTTATGCCATGCGAGCACATGTGACATTCATACGAAAAGGGACTCGCCAGAGCCTTGAAGTTCAAAAAAATGTAAGGCTGGTAACATCAGAGTTCAGGAATAAGAGGAAAAGAAAATTATAAGGCTGATAGCTTAGTTGAGTTTTTCATTTTCCACATCCCAAAACAACAAAATACATAAGATCCAAAATTTTATTTTCCTTATTTTCCTTTCTTTTCTTTTCCTCCATTTCTCAGGAACCAATCAAACTGATAAAAATTCAGAAAATAGTTCAAGAGCAATCTTACGTTCTTTAACACCACGCACAACACGAAAGGTTGGATCAAGCCGGTTCAAATTCCCCTCCGATTTCTTCTCCACACCTATTACCGGTTTCTTCACCGTACTGAGTTCCGTGTTAACCACCAAACTCGGTTTTCGACCGATTCTTGAGGCCTCAAACACGAGCAATCCAGCTGCTGGGATGATAAGCAAGAGCATCCACCACTTTAGTATCTTCCTAAGAACTCGACGAGCCAACTCGTTCTTGCCTCGGAACACTGGTTTCTTGCGTTTTCTTCGAACTCGGACCCTCATCTTACCGAGTTCGTCCGACTCATCGTCTGAGACTGAGATCGATATACTGTTGTTGAACATTGAAGATGACACCAATAGGCTGAAATGAAATCTTGAATCAGATGAGACTTGAAATCGAGATTGCGAAATTAGGGTTTTCGCATATGAATTTGTAGTATAGTTTTCTCGGCGTTCCTTTGAAATGTAGAGAGGCGCACCAAAAAAAAAAAAAAATTTCGATCATACCTCACATCGAAACATTTTTTGGAACGTATTATTTAAAATACATTTTTAAAATAATTTTGTTTAACATTTAGCATTTTTTATAAAATATTTAATTCTATCAAAAAAAAAAAAAAAAAAAATTCTAACAAGAAGTGAGTATTGTTTTTCTACTTTACCGTTTGAAATTACACTTGATTAAAGAGATGGGATGATAATCACTTCTAACTTGAAGGATGATAATCACTTCTGGATGCCTCAGTCCGTTTGGATTAAGAGAGTTGGGAAGAAGAGAAGAGAAGAGAAGAGAAGAGAAGAGAAATTTTTTAAAATTCTCTTGTTTGGCAAAGCAAAATAGGAGAGAAAGGAAGGGAGGGGGAGAAAAAATGGGGCGAAAAGGGCCCATAATTCTTTCTCTCCAAATTGGGGAGATTTGTAGAGAAGAGAAGAGAAGAGAAATGAAAGCCAATGGACATGATTTTACTACTTTACCATTTCTCTTCATTGTTTAGCTTTTGTTTCCTTTTTATGTAAGTAAGGGCAATATTGAAATTTACACCTTAAAATCTTATATTCTCTTCTCTTATGAAGGGTATCCAAACAGGGTGGAGAGAAAGTTACTTAACTTTCCCCTCTGTTTATCCAAACAAGGTGGAGATAAAGCTATTCAACTCTCTCTTCTCTTCTCTTAATGAGATTCTCTTCTCTTCTCTCTAATTCTCTCAATCCAAACATAGTGTAAGAGTAACTGCAGCAAAAATTGGAGGACTATAACTTTTGTTGCAATAACTTTTACTATGAAATTTTTACATGTGAAAAAACAGTTTTTCAAAAGCAATTTTAGAAAAAATTATAACAAACAAACCCTTATGTTTGTTATTTATTGTTTAAATAAAATAATAATAATAATAATAATATAAACGAATGGTAGAATGCTCTCAAGTACCGTTGAGCTTCAAAGGATCATATTGAGTGCATGTTTGGAAACACAAGCACATAAAAACACGTTTGAGGGGTTGTTTGGCAAAATTTGCAAAAGCAGGTAAAAGCACGTGGTGCTTTTTTCTGCGATTTGGTGAAAGCAGGTTCTCACCTGCTTATGATAGGTCGTGCGATACCACACCTCCTCCTCATCGCGTCTACACACCAATCAGTACGCGCGGCACCTCTCCCCTTCCCTCATCTCGTCTACACACAGTCAAGACCAGCTGCACCTCACCACCTCATCTAGTCTACAGTCAAGGTGAACTGACACTGTGCATCTCCACTCTTCCCCGACGTCCAACTCCCGCCGACACAGAAGCCTTTTCCCGCCGCCGACGCCCTGCAACACTCGTAAGTATAACTCCATAGATCTACTAAAACTCCATAAATCTAGCTTAATACTCCATAGATCTGGCTTAAAACTTCATAGATCTGGCTTAAATTCATAGATATTTTATTTTTTCTAAGGTTTTTATGGATGATTTGGGGAATTTTGAAGTTTTTAATATTGGAAGTTACTGTGAGGAGAACAGAGACTTATAACCCCCTTTTACAATCTGACTCTGGCTCATATTGTCCAAATCCGGTTAACACATGCTTGTGTTTTTTGATCTATTTGTTCTTTGTTTTCTCTCTGTGTAGTTGATTAATCATGTGTAACCTCAAATGGGCATTATAGTTTTTGGTTAGTCTCTGTTATATATTTTTCTGGGGTTTTCTCTTTCTTTTGATGAATGGAAATGTGATTTTTTTTTTTGGGTGGATATTTGTAATGGGGTTTTGTTGATGGTACTAATTTTGTATCTGACATTTGCTTGTTTGGAGTTTGTATGGATGATTCTCTTTTTTTTTTCAATACCATGTCCCCTGTATCACTCCACCACCTTCTCCTGCAACATGATTCCAACAGTTTTTGTAGCAACCAAACAAAAGGTTAATCATCTGCTGGCCTTTGAAGTTTTTCCCTGTACAATCATTTGTTCCTCAGTTTTTAGTTTATCTAATAAATGGTGACAGTTAAAAGCTTTATGTCCCTTTCATATTTGTTGCTTGTTGCATGTAGGGTGGTTGTTGATACCTGTTCATACTAGCATGTATTGTCCAGTGACTTGTGATCTGAAGTTAAATTTTATCAGTTTTTCAAAAGGCTTTCGAGGATTGTGCCTATGATCTTACCTTCAGGCGAGGCTATATGAAATCCCTGAGGCTTGTCATTGAGAATTGAACTTCAGAATTTGGGTTGGATATATCGTGTGTTTGGCCTGACTTGTATTTGAGCATTGCACCTTGCTTATCAACTAGAATACTATAAATAGGTTTTCCCCCATTGAATTTGGAATCACTGCCAAACTGGAAACTAAAACTAATACTAATTTTTTTCTTTAAAAAGGGAAAGTTTTTACTTCTTTTTCCATTTCTGAATTTAAACCTTTATCTTACATACAAAATACATATAGAGTACAGTTTATAAAATTTCTTTCTAAGTTCGTCATTTGTACATGCAAGGTATAAAACTTTGAGTTTGGTTCAGTCCATCTGGAAGTGACATTTAACTGTGGACTGTGGAAGTTTACAGTAGTTTAGACCCATATGTGTATCTTGAAGCACTCCAGTGGGAATTTCTGCAATATAGTTTCAATGACCTCTTTGCTGTTTTATGTTGGATTAGGAAGCATATGATGACATTGATTCTTAATAATGATAGAGAAAACATTAGCATATTATTCATGTGCTTTGTGTATTTATATTCACTTCAAATCCGGTTTGCCTGTGCCTGGCATTCTTTCCCAATTTTAAATAATTAATATTATTCATGTGCTTTATGTATTTATATTCACTTCAAATCAGGTTTGCCTTTGCCTGGCATTCTTTCCCAAGTCGTTATTCATATTCATATGTGTAACAGTAATATCAGAACACTAGGCGCTCCAGTTGGGGAGTGTTGTTCATCTTTCTTCTGCAATAAGAGCCCTAATGAAAACATTGCTATAATAGCTCAATGACCCTCTTTTCAACACATCTTGAATGGGCACTTTTCCTCCTATTTAATTAAATACAATTAGGTGCACCTCAATTATAAAAACTTGCATAAAATGCAGATAGATCTTTTTCATGACTGACAGCTATCAATTGATTGAACATTTTCACCCAGCCCAATCAAGGTAGCTGCACTATGTATAGAAGGAACCTGTAACCAAAGCTGTTACATAGAGTTTAGAGGAATTGAGACTGACATAGAAAACAGTTGTGAGTCAGCCGGGAAACCTGAGCCTAAGGAGAAGCCTTCAAATAAAAAATTAATATAAATATATATATATATAATATAACCCTACATGGAATGTTCTTAAGAAGCATCAAGAAATGAGGAATCACAAGATGAACCTAGCTTTCACTGTCAACTTCTTATGAATCAAAAAATGCAAAGTGTAAGCTTCTAGATTCTCATCTCTTTTCCTCCACAGTTTGGAAATCAAAGGGTGTCATATGTATTGCCGAACTGCACCATTTACTTATCAAAAGCTATGTTTTTATTTAGAGCATGAGATTTTAAATTTCTACGAAAAAATTCTAATAAACTCTGTCCATACCATTTTTAGCATTCTTTAACTCAATTTTGGAACCTTCAACAACATCCCCCTATGGATTCCAACATCACACTTCTTCAGACATGCAAAAGCCATCTCACCTGCCACTACATATTTTAACATCCCAAATGCTTTAATTTATCTTATCCTTTTAAATCTTTCACTCATCCAACTTGACATCCTAATCTCAGTCCCACTTATGACCATACTGTTCTCTTGGCTGCCCAACATTGTGCTTCACAAAGCATAGCTGGTTTTATTGTTACTTAGAAATTGTGCTTTGGTTTGATTTCAATACCATAACCATTTTACTCTGACTAGTCAGGTCTAGTTTAATGGGCATATCCTTAATATCATCCTTATTATGGATTATCAAGCTGAGGTACTATTTCAGGTTGCCCATTTACTGAGGAACCTCTTCTGTAATATAGTTTATTAGTACATCTATTTAAGTTATCTGCAGATAACTTAATTTTCTGTGGTGCTCTATTATTATGTTTTCTTTTAGGTAAAAGTAGTTCAATTAATTATCTTAATTTTTTGTGGTCCACCATGGTTGGTAGATGGCAAGCCAAACTGGAAAAGGAAAAGGGAAGGAGCAAGCAACTTGGGACACTAATGTAACAAAAATATTTGTAGATCTTTGTGTTCAAGGGGTACGCAATAATAATAGGGAGGGGGGACATTTTAGCCGCATTGGGTGGAAAAATATTGTGGAAAAATTTAACGATGCAACAGGGAGAGGTTATGATAAAAAGCAACTGAAAAATCGATTGGATACCTTGAGGAGGGATTGGGTGTTATGGGAAGCTCTTGTGGTGAAGGAAACAGGACTTGGGTGGGATCCTGTTAGGAAAAATATTGATGCAGATAATGCATGGTGGGAATGAAAGTTGAAAGTAAGTATTTTTTTAGTATTTTTTCAATGTTACATATTTCACCATGATTTTTAATGTCTGTTGTTCACAATATCATGTTATTTATTTATTGTCTTCAATGTGAAGGAAAATACAAAATGGGCAAAATTTCGCATATGTGGTTTGGAGAATGTGTTCGAGTTAGATGAAATCTTTCGCGATGTCGTAGCCAATGGAACTAGAGCATGGGCACCTACCTCTGGGTCATTGCCCCCATTATATGAAAAGTCTATCCTAGGAGAAGATAATGATGATATAGATTATGACAGCGATACTCAGGGTGACAGTCTCCAAAATGCCACACCACTTGACAATATCTCTACTGGTGTTGGACATAATAGAGTTCAAAATAGAGAGAAGAAAAGGAGAAAGGCGACTGCCTCTTTGAAGTTGTCCAAATAACTTGATCGAATATGTGAAGCTGTTGAGAGTAGGTCCAGTACCATGACTTCATCTCGCCTAGATTTGCCTGGCTGTAGCATCAAGGAGGTTGTTGAGTACATGGCTACACTACCTGAATGTCCTAAAAGGAGTCCATTGTTTATGGTTGGGGCCAAACTTTTCAAGAAGCGAGAAAATAGGGAGATGTTTGTTGCCTTGGAAGATGATGAGACTAGAGTTGAATGGCTAAAGGATGAGCAACGTGACATGATGCACAACAATATCTTTTAAGAAAATTCAATGTTTTTCTTATGCTTGGATATGTTAATTTTTGTCTTATGTTTTGAACAAACTTGGTGTGTTAATGTTTGAACTTATGATTTTCTTATGTTATGTTGGAAATGTTGGAACATTAATTTGTGTTAACTCATGTTTGAAGTTATGTTTTTATCAATACTTTTTTAAAAAAAATTTTGATTGTGTTATTTCGCATATTGTCTTTAATTATATTTATTTTTGTTATAACTAGGATTATGGATAATGAAAATTTGGAAAGAATGGATGATGAACACAATGAAGAGATGGAATTGCAGGAAATGGATAGTATTCACTTGTAATTGCAGGTGTCTCAGGGATTATTAATTATCATGATAATTACTTAGTGAAGGAACCTTGTAGGAATTCTTCTCACACAGGTCAACAATTTATACTGGAGATACTAAATGGGAATGATATCTGATGTCATGAAATGTTTCGTATGGAGAAGCATGTATTTCATAAATTATGCAATACCTTGAAATCCACTTATAACTTGCGAGCCACTCGGGGAGTAATATTGGAGGAGGCAGTTGGAATGTTCTTGTACATATTAGGACATGGAGCGGGAAATCGAGTGATTCTAGAACATTTTCAACATTCGGGAGAAACAGTTAGTAGACAATTTAATAATGTATTGATGGCGATGACTAGATTTACTTGTGATATGATAAAGCCAAATGAGAATTACGATGAAGTCTGACGTCATATTCGCCAAAGTAAGAAGTATTGGCCGTTCTTTAAGGTAATTTGGACATACCAAACTTTTATTTTGTTCTTTTATAATAATATTTGGTATATAGTAAATTATGTTTAATTTCTTTTAAATGGTAGGATTGCATTGGGGCATTAGATGGAATCCATGTTCGAGTCACATTGCCAAAGGATGAGCAAATTCGCTATATTGGTAGGAAGGGCTACCCCACTACAAATATAATGGCGGCATGCGACTTTGACATGTGTTTTACATTTGCATGGCCAGGATGGGAGGGTACTGCGCATGACACTCGCATATTTTTTGAGGCATTACGAAATCCAAGTTTAAATTTCAAAATACCACCTGGCGGTTAGTATTATGATTACATATAGATTTTATTTTCATTTTAGATTAAATAACGGTGACTAATGAGATTAAATAATAATTGCAGATAAATACTATTTGGTTGATGCTGGCTATCCAAATATGAAGGGATTTTTAGCTCCATATAAAGGAGAAAGATATCATCTTGCAGAATTTAGACGTGGCAGTCAACCTCGTGATCCTAAGGAAACTTTCAACCAATCAAATTCATTATTACGAAGTGTGATTGAGCGGACATTTGGTGTTTGGAAAGCACGATGGACAATATTGCAACACATGCCTAAATATGATTATGACAAGCAAATAACCATTATTGGAGCATCAATGGCTCTTCATAACTTTATTAGGCGAGAGGCTATAGCTGATATGGAATTTCAGCCATATGATGATGATGATGATCACTTGCCTAGTGATAGAGATGACAATATTGACCAAGATTGTCGTCTAACAGTGGACGATAGTGAGATGGGAGCTATTCGTGATATGATTGCTTGTGAGATTAGTAGATAGACTTTATTTTGTATTAATTTATTATATATAAAGTTGAATTTTGTTGCACTTATCTTTAGTTTAATATTTGTAAGAAACATATTTATATTTTATAACTTAATTATAATTTTATTAGAATTTTAATAAATAGAATTTTGATTGCCAAACAAGCAAAAAAAAAAAAAAAACATTTTTTTGAAGGGTAATTGGGTTATTTCAGTATTATAAGTAGCTTCAATAGATGGTATCCAAACAGACAATTGACTTCAGCCTCTGCAGCACAGCACTTAAAATGCAGTATCCAAACATAATTGACTTCTGCTTCTGCAGCACTTGACTTCTGTTTCTGCTTCAACAGCATAAGCATAAACATGTTCAAACGAGCCCTGAAACTTTGAAATACTCATACCAAGTATTTATAGACCGAAGTTTCAAAATGCTTATATAAAAAATTCCCGTAACGAGAATTCATTGTAAGGGCTCCTTAAATCTTAATAAAGTGCATATTAAATTCATAAAAATTTTATAAGTAATGGACTAACAGGAATACAAAACCCGTCAACTCCAATAGCTCTGGCCTAAAAAACGGTGTCCCGACACCCTAGCTAAACCTCTAGGGTGTGTTTGGATGGCCGGCTACGCGGTGGGTTTGGGGTTTCAAACCCCAAACCATTGTTTGGATCGGTAGGTTTGGGGTAAGGTTTTCAAACCGGTGGGCTGTGGGAGACGGCCATGGGGGGGAATGTGTGACCTGATGCTCGCGGTGGGTTTGAGGTTTGGCACACCGGGGTTGGGATTATGATTTTCCTTATTGACGAGCGTGCCCTTTAGATTTGCAGCCAACAATTCGATGTTCCATCTATATCCCACATATTCATCACCGGTCGTAGCTGATTCTACAGGCAACGGAAGAGAGAGGAAGAGAGAGGAAGAAGATAAGAGGAAGAAGAGGACTGTTGCTGCTACCTCACGCCGGTCGTCGGAGAAGAGAGAGGAAGAAGAGGACTGCTGCGCCGACGACCTCACGCCTGTGCCGCTGCTACCTCACGCCGGTGGGAGAAGAGAGGAAGAAGAAGAAGAAGAAGAAGAAGAAGGTGCGTCGCCGGTGCGTCGGTCGTCGCCGTGAAGCCGGTGCGTCGCCGTGAAGCTACCTCACGCCGGTGCTGCTACCTCACGCCGGTGCGTCGCCGTGAAGCCGTGAGTCGCCGGTCGTGCCTCGTCGTCTGCTGCGTACCAGGCGTGCCTTCTCTGTTTCAAATGAATATATATATATATATATATATATCAGATTATATATTATCAGATTTTTATATATATAATATATATATCAAATATTATATATAATATATATCAGATATTATCAGATTTTTATATATATAATATATATATCAGATTATATATAATATATATAAAACAATGAAGGGTAATTTTGTAATTTCAAAAATAATTGCTGTAATCCTATGGTCCAAACAAACACAGGTCAGGCTTGAAGCCCAGTCATCTTAATCCTGAACCCCAACATTCCAAACAAAGTTTACAAACCCAAACCCAAACCCCCCGATTAGACATTTCCAGGCTTGAGATTCCTAACCCGCGTACCAAACGCAACCCTAGTGTTTGACTGCGGGTACTTGATGAAGAGGTTTTCCCGGGTGAAGTTTAAGCAAACCAGTGTGCTGACGCCCTAGCTAAAGCTGGCTGTAGTTCGGGTGTTCCTTCTGTTGTTTATGAACAAACCCCCCCCCGGCGGGGGGGTTGTTGCTTAATTTTGATGCCAGGGGCATCCAGACTGCTCGTTGTATTCCTAGTTGAATGCAGCTTCTCTTTCCAAAAATAAAGAGGTATGGTTTGGAGAAAATAGTACAAATTGATGAGAACGTTTCTTATTCATTCACATGTTCATAGTGGCATGTTTGATTCCGCTAATTTTCTAGTATTAGGAGAAGCTTTTTAATTACAACAAATAACATCAACATGTTGAGAGTGTTGTCTTGGCCTAGCAGTAACCTACAAAGATTATAAAATGGTTTAACGTAACTTTTTAACTGCAGAATGAAATCAACTATCCCCATACCAAAGAAACAAGAATTTTAAGCTAATGCATAATTCATAATTATAGTCATCTGGAGTTGAACCCCTAATCCATAATTCTCCGTCATTTCACTCTTTATTTTATTTTTATTTGTGAGAAATGGAAAAGTCTTAAAGGCATAGAAAAACATGGCAGAAGTGATCCAATAAGAAATACCTTACTTTATTAAAGTGAGGAAATACTATGTGATGGCTGTGACTAAAGGCCACATAGTGTTCTCACTTTAATAAAGTAAGATATCCCTTACATTCACTCTGGAGAAACTGAAAAGTAATGTTTGTGACTTCCTTACGTCAATTTGGAAGACCCCTTCGCAGAAATGACCCGATGGAGCAGTTGACGGGGGGGCATTGCATTGAGAAAAAAAAAAAAGTACCAGCCCTCTGGAAATAGGGGGTGGGTGGGTGTTCTTTGCTAGTGAAAGTGCCATGTCTGGTTAGGAACATTCAGTTTTTGAGTAACTCTGTCCAGTGAAAGTTCCTGGTTCTGGCCATGTTTAAATCAACCAGCCGAACAGTTTTAATAACTTCACAACACTCCATGCCACAAAAATATTACCAATTAGTTAAGCCATGAAGAGATGGGTAACTTCTCCATGGTTATGATATATTGTCATCTTATTCAAGTTCTTCAAATACAAGTATGTACACATCTTTCTGGCATATTTAGACCTCATGAAAAACTACGTACATCAGGAAAGGCAAATGAAAAACATTACGGTAGAATATTTAACTTTTTATTTTTTAAAAAGACTTATTTGGAGAGATGGTAGAAATAAAAGGAAAAGATGGAATATGCATAGCCGACGATGATTCTATTGGCAAATGTAACTTGACCAGATGACAATAATTGATCACCCTTAAGTTATCTATAGATGTACATTTCTATGTGAAATGAAGTTAGTACCCTAGTAGGTCACCTCTTGTCGATAAAATCTGCAGGCAAGTTGAGATCAACGAGTCTGTCTCCAAGAGTCCTAGCTCGTTTCCGAGCAGAGCATCCATCCTCATCTGAATTCTCAAAGCCAGACAAAAGTTGACGCTGTGCCGTTATTCCTCCTCCTATATATGTATGTGTCAGTAGCTGTTGAGAGCGTTGGTCTTATTTATCTTCAAACTCTCTTCAAGTAAAACTAATATTAAGAGAGAGAAAAACAGTCACGAAGAATGGACCATTAACTTAGGTTATGATATATTTTAGGCAACGAGAAGGGTTAGGTAAGAAGAGTACTGGTATCCAAACCATTTAATCCACAGTTCGCTTCAGTGTCCCACCAAACAGGAACTTCAGATGCTCTCTCCACGCCTTTTGACTTGTAAGGAGCTATTATGTGAATTGCCCATTGGAGGGGCGCCAACAAATCATTCTCAATGCATTCATACCTGCATACAGTCAGTATGTAGAAATGAGTCTCATAAACACTGCAAGAATGCTTGAACAACACATGTTGGGTTCCATAGGATCTGAAGTAATTTATTTCATTATCTCATCACAATTTTCCTAATCAAAATAAATTTGTTTTTACCTCTTCAGATTCCAAGAGTGACCTCATCTGTACGTTGATATGATCATTTTGGTCATTACGTGATGACTCGATTTTACATGATAAAATCTCTGGTTTCTAATGCTATGAAAATTGAAATTTAACCATTCCAAAGGAGAATTCGAGGTTTTTGTGCAAACTTACAATTTTTTGCAGAGGTCATCAGTGATCCCAGACATTGTGATGATCTTCTTTCTTATTTCAATTACTTTATCCTCTGTATACTGATCAAATGGCTCCTCTATAAATATTGACAGCTTCTCAACATTTGCCTCTAGCTGCTGCTGCTGGTCCTCGAATAAGTTCTGTTTTATAACCTTTTCCTCTGTTGTCATTTCATTTTTGAATAAATCATCACCGAACATGTAATATGCAAATGGGTAGGAATATGAAAGAACCCGCCTCGATCTAAAGAGTCTATAGAGTCCATTTGTTACCCAACTAAAATCTTTCAATGTTGATTCCCTTTCTTCCAAATTTGAAATCTTTCCCTGTATGGTTTCCTTCAGCTTAGATTCGAGCTTTAATGAATCTGTATGAGCTTTGTATCGATTGTGATAATGAATATAACGCCAGAGGTCCCTCTTTGCTCGCTCAGTTTTCTTCTCATGGTCTTCTTGGTATCGCCCACAACTGTGCCCATGGATGCTTGACCATGTGTGATCTCTACCGGTAGGGCCACCACATAGCCAACTGCATATAGGGAGAAAATTATGAATGAACTCTTAACTCTAATGACATAACTATTGTTATAGCAAGAAAAGACTAGAATGCAAACTGGGCCACCAAGCATGCCATCCAAAGACCACCATGGAAGCAATGTCAAGTACACGATTACATCAAATAAAGTTTTTTTTAAAAAAAAACCCACACCAGATAGGGCAGTATTTTCGATAACTAGTGAGAAAGTTACTTCAAAGTAACAAATCTATTCATTTGTTATCCCTACACAAAATTCAGACTAGGGGTAGCATAGATAGTCTAATCTACAAGATATTTTAATCCCCAAGGACATTTAATTAAGTAAAGATTGAGACCAAGTTACAGCTTTTAGAGCATTAACCATTGAATTTAGAAAATGAGAACACACATATGGAACGTTTGGATGTTTCATGGAAATGAAATTGGTCCAACTTTTTTTATGATATTTATAGGTACAATTCAACCTCTAGAAATGAGTCAGTACAAACAAATAATAATAAATTAATAGATAATTTGATTTCTTGAAATCCTACAACAGATCTAATACACATGGAATACTCAGTTCAAGTGACACTATGATAGATAATATGGACTCAGAATAATTATGAAAAAAATGATAATAATAATAAAGATAAGCTAAACACAAATAAACGAATTCATTTCCATAGAGGCATCCAAATGTGCCCTAAATTGATGCTGTGGTCATTCACATTAGTAAGCAACTGTAAATGTAACCACCATTTGGTAGACGTTGCACTCCAAACTTCCTTACTGAGATTTGCATTTACTTTATGCCTCTTCACTGAAAGAACAGAGCATACTACAGTCTGTAAATGAAAGTAAAAGCCTGCATTATATCATATATTTAACTTACATGTCATGAAATGATGGCTATCTAGGTGGTTGACAAATAAGACATTAAGAGCAGGACATTTATAAGTTCTAACAGAACGGCTTTGGCAGATGGAATTGCGGGAAGAGGCTCAAAATGATATCCAGTGTTCCTTTCTCAAGACAAGCCCAAACCCCAAGCATTTAATGGTACTTCTTCCATACTTCACTAGTTCAAGTGAGACAATTAGAAAAAACCACATTGCTTTATGTCACCTACGTATGATCAGAAATAGAAATCCTACTCTGCTATTATAGCTAATCAAAAGCCATAGTTGTTAAAGGCACAAGGCGCACTCTCGGCGCAAAGGTCTCCTGGGGCCTAGGCGCAAGGTGCAAAAAAAAAAGCGCGGGCCTGGGGGAAGCGAGGCCACATTTTCATAAAATAATTCTAAAATATTTTATTAACTTCCAATAAAATAAATAAATCAATTTAAACATAAATAATTGAACACTCTCAAATTTTTGGCCTATAAGCTCAATTGATTAGGGCGTTGAGCAACCATACAAGGTTTGTAGATTCAAATCCTACACAGGCCTTTTGAGAGGGGAAATAAACAAACTTTGTTAAACGTTTTCATGTTAAATCAAACTAGATTATGATAATTCAAATGCAAGGATATCAATAAGTAATAATTATAGCAAAGAACTCAAATGTGAAATGACAATTATGTTGGGAATGTAGACAACCTTCAGCAGAAAGCCCTCGGGGTGGCAGGGGGGCGGAGCTTGGGCCAATAGGCCCAGATTGCGACGAAACGGTACTTTACGTTTCTGCAGGGGTATTTCCGACATAGCATCTTTCATTCTTTATATACAACTTTGGGCGTATTTTAGGGTTTTTAACGGATGAGAGAGTGGTTGTTGTACTCAGACTTCACCACTTTAGGGTTTCTTCGTTTCTTCCCTCTTCTTTTCCTCTTTTTCTTTCTTTCTATTTTTTTTCTTTAAAATCAAAGCCATTGGATTTGATCGAATGGCTAGAATATAAATCAATTTTTAAAAATTTGCTGGAAGGGCCTGAGTTCAATGAGGCGCTCTTTTTTTGCGCCTTGTGCATGGGAAAAAAGCCCAAAAAGCACGCTTTTTGGGGGCTTCACTGACCTTGCCTCGCCTAGCCTGAAGCCAGGCCCTTCAGCTACGCCCGCCTGCGCCTTGCGCCTAAGGCGTGCTTTTGACACCTATGTCAAAAGCTATACATATCTTCCATCAAAGCATCATCGGGTTTCAAATCTATTTCTACTGTTTCCATTTGTGGCGCTCTCCCCAACACCATATAGTGCCTTTAACTAGTACAAACTCTGCTCTTCTCAGTTCTCTCCAACACAAGCCTTCCTTGTACACCTCTAATTCATTTAATTTACTTATGTCTTTATGGTATTTCCCTACAAGTACACAAGAAAGGGCATTCTTGATTGCTATAAAGAATTGCGATAGATGTATGAAAGTCAAAGTTTAAACAAGAAAAATAAGAGACCACAATCATCTTGAACAACATTGCTCAATATCCAGTCCACCATATCTCACCTCCAACTGCTTCCATATTGTTATCCACTATCACATGACCTTGAGTATTAGCAGTACTGACAAATGAACACAGAAAGAAGACATAGCAAGCATTTTTAATTGTTGGCAGAGGAACTTCATTCAAGACTTGACTTATAGTGCAGGCAAAGAACATATGGTACAACCAGCCACCAAGGTACTTTAGCATTCAACCTGAATTTCCCTTAAAAATATAACTAATAAGCATTTTCTCTGAATATTCTACCAGGGGAACCATTTTATGCCACATTGACTACAGAGAGACAGAACTGAAACGTATTACACTTTAAGGTCGTGTCACGAGAACCAGAAAAACAGTTCAATATGTAGATTGTTCTCTATCAGTTAGAAAATAATGAAACAGATGAAGAAACACTGGTTTTTAGAGAGTCCGTCCTTACAGCCAGTCAGCTACCAAAATGTAGTTACCAAAAGAAGAAGAAAATTGATTGGGTGAAAAAAAGAAGAGGCAATTCACTGCTAAGGTGTATTTACTAAAAAGAAAAGACATCTTGAACAAAATATATACTAGATTAGCAGCCATCCAATACGAATAATACAAAATCATTCAAACCAGCCCTCAATGAAACACAGAGCCAAAATCATCGCAAAAAGCAGTAAAGATGCAAATTTCAAAAAGTTAGTTTTGGAGAAGCTATCTGGTGAAGTCTATGACACAAGATGCATGAATTACTTAAGAAAATATGAACGTATATTTGTATGCATGTGCAGAAGACACAGAAAAGAACTCTCACCAAAAAGCTTGTCCACAGACACAGCTTACTAGGTTGCATCCTCCATTCTTTTCAACAGGTTTGTGGCATTTTGGACAGGGTTTTGTGTGGACTGTAATCCAATTAACTGTCTCTGATTCATCCTGACACTTCTTGGCCCAAAGTTCCCACATCAGACATGAGCAAGGTGAGTGTGCTTCACATGAGCAACTAAAACAGAATTGTAGACCGCATGCACATTCAACCTCGCAAAACTCATCATCCTCAATGCGAATTGCATTTCCACAATGAGGAACGCTAGGGCACCATTTAACCCTTCTATTATCCTCAATATATGATTCTAAAAGAAAACGATCGAATTTCTCTGCCATATCATGATCCCTTGCACTGACTAGATTTCTGATTTTTGCTTCATCACAAATAGCTTTGCACTTGTAAGCCATGCACCTAATGCGCCTACTCTGACCCTCATTTATCTTCACAATAAAATGCTCTGTCCAACCTAAGCGACAATGATGCAGACAACCAAATTCAGGACCTCAGGAAGAATTTAATTGAAGGGTTCTGTGATTGTGGGAGGAGACTATAAGTAACTAGCAGAATACTTACAACTATTGCAAAAGTAATGGCTGCAGTCCATCATTGTCACCTCACTAGGGGATACTTCATCCATGCAGATATTGCACATTACTGTTGATGAAAACTGCAATGAGGCAAGTTCATCGTGCTCCACAACTGGAACACCTGCTTGAGCATATAACTGATCCTTCCCCTTCTCTACAAGAACTGCAAACACATTTTCCACATCCCAGCGGTAATGAATAAGTATAGTTCGTGCATTGTGCTCCCTCAACGATAGCAAGTCCATTACTCTACGCAAATCTTCCCTCTGCACAGTTTAATACCAACATTTGAGACCCATTCGGCATGACGAAGACATGAAAGAATAACATTGTTGGTAATACATGACTGTAGTTAAGAATGTCGCACCTGTGCAGCCAGCAGAGATTCTTTTGTGATTATCTGCAAAAGGCAAAAGAGGGTCACAAAACACATAACTTCTGTGAGAAAGAATGAGTTAACCAAGTCAATTCTACCTCTTTGCACAAGAGCGCTAATAAAGAACAAAAAAATGGGCATTAGAAAACCATAAATTGTTTGTATGCAGAACTCAGAATAAGTAAAAAAAGTAACTTCTCAAACTGTAAGAAAGGTATAGCTTTTCCGCTGATAAAATTGAGTCATGCCCATCATAAAAATAATAATAAATAAATAAATTTTAAAAAAAATCACAGATAAACAAAGGAAACATCTACACATTTTATTTTTATTTTTATTTTTGTAAAAATCTTTCACTAACTTATTAATTTTTCACAATTTACAAAAATCCAATAATAATTAAAACTCATGAATCATCCCAGGATAAGAACAATTGACAATCATCCAAGCCAATTTTCCATTAACTAGATCTCAAACGCAAAAAATCAACCTAAGATGATCCGCTTGGTTGCTGAGAAACTGCAGGAAATCACAATCTTATATCTTGATTTTTGAATAACATGAGACCCAAGAAAGCAAAATATTATACTATCTACACTTCTTATTAGCATAAACCATTAGGAGTCAAAATTATTAGGAACCAACCGGAGGCAAAACAATCAAACTAAACCATAAATAGTTCCCGTCAGAATTCCCAATCAAAATCCCTACTTTTTGAAGAGAGAAATGACAGAAAACATAATCCTCAAAATTTTCTTTTCTTTCTTTTCCTTTCGACCATTTCCTTGGCAACCAAATCAAAACCCTAAACCCTCACTCCCTCAGGAAATTACTTCATCCAAAATTGTCTGGGAATAACAGAAACATTATACTCAGAATCTCATTTTATTTTTCTTTCCCTCCATTTAGAAGGAAACAAAACGGATGATAAACTACCAAACAAAACCTAAAACCCTTAAGAAAATACTATTCGTCGAAATGGTCTTTAAACAACAGAAAACATCAGACTCAGAAATTTTCTTTCCGTTTCTTTTCTTTTCCTCCAATTTCTTGGCAACCAAACCGAGGGCCATGGATCAAAACCCAAATCTACAAACAAAAACAAAAAACTTTCCCTCAATATTCTCACGAAAAAAATCACAATTGTACTTTACCTTTGTCGAAGGACCACTCTCGTTGGGCCATTGTATCTCATTCTCAACACCTGGAAACCCATCTAGAGAGTCTTGATCATCATCTCCACCGTCATAGATGTACTCATCACCACTACTCATGTAATTCTCCATTGATGATACAAACTACAGCTATTAAGAAGATTAATTAGAGTGATAAATAGTTCCAGCGATCGGAAATTAAAGATAAAACAAATTTTCTGGGAAAATGGGGTCACATTCGCGGGAAAGAAAGCTTGCAGAGAAAGCAAAACCACGAAGAGTAGGCTTTTTGCTTCTTCATCTTTCTCTGAAAGGGGAAAGAGAAAACTCGTAAACCACCACTAATCAAATAGAGGTTTTAAGAAGAAGTAATCTGTTTCTCTCTCTAGTAAAAAAGAAGTGATCTCGTTCTCTCTCTAAATATAGGTTTTAACAGAAAAATCTTAATTGACGCCGAAGAGGTAGACGGTAGACCTAGAGCTCTCGCCGTAATTTTTAACGACGTTACATTTTCTGTGTACTTTCCCTAAATTTCCTGAAAGTGGATAAAAATTTTGAAACTGGAGAACTTTATTGTGACCGCTAAGTGGATCAAACTACCGTGCTGCTGAGTTCCTTTTTGCAAGCAGCATATATGCATGATGGGAAATTTCGGCGTATTTCCCGGTGGAAAAACTCTTCTCCCAAATTAGATGCGTACTTTTCCGTTTCTAATGATTTCATCTCTTCAATTTTTTTTCCTTTCTTTTTTATTTTCTTTTTTTCCGCCCAACACATTAATCCATATAGTCGTTGATGGGTTATTTGATCCATGGGTTGAAAAAATTACCGATCAAATCGTGAAGTAATATTAAATCGTACTGAAAAAACGATTTGGTTCGGCTTTATAATATTTATGGATTAGCTTGGTTTGAGAAAATCAAACCGTCTTAAAATTTGGGTTGGATTAGGTTGATTTATTGAAAATATCAAACCGTTTAAAGAAAAATTATATATTTTTTTTAATATTAGTAGTGTTTCATTTATTACATAATATGAATACCTAAAGTTTACAAATATTAATTGTATGACATATATTAGTAGTTTTACAAATTCTAAAAAACATGTAAAATTGATTATCTTATAATAGTTCAATACCATTTTAGGGTGTTTAGGTAAGTATTATTTTAGACTTGTTTTAGTTTCTGTATATATTTGTTTATTGTATATGAATGACTCTGCATTATTATTATATAGTTTTACTTACTTTATTAAGAATTGTTGGACAAAAAGAAACTTTGCATTGTTTTTAGATAGTTTTAGTATTTTCTTTATCTTATGAATGACTTTTAGTAGGCACTAGTTATGAAACATAACCCAGAAAAACATATTTCATATTTTTGCCAAGTTAAAATCCCGAAAAGTAGTCCATTTTTAATCTTTTAAATTTAGAATATGTTCAAACCGCTCAAATCGCGTGGTTTGGGTTGGCTTGGTTTGTCTTTTATAATGGCTTGGTTTAGGTTGAAATTTTAGTGGACCATTAGAATTGGATTGCTCGTTTTATGATTTCAAATCGACCAAATCGGACCATTTACACCTATAAAAAACCAGAACCTCATTCTATAAAAAAAATAGTGTTTATGGATCATCTGCTTGATATTTTTTGTGCTTAAGTTTGCTTGAGTACCTAAGATCATGACACATCATCTAAATATATCATTGATATCTCACTTTAGATGATGTATCATGATCTTAGGTACTCAAGTAAACTCAAACACTAAAAGATCAAGTAGATGATCGAGACTCATAAAGAAAAATACATTAACCACTTAGCCAAAGGAAAATACATTAACCACATACCTACAATATAACAATTTGAAGAGAAAGCTATTAGCATTTCTCCACCACTAGTGGTGGTCACCACTAATGTCATCATCGGCAACTTCTCTTCCTGCATCTTCTTCTTCCACCGTGAATTGCAGATCCCAAAGCAGTTTGCTCGGAGTGTCGATTATGTATCCACTTTTTTTGAAGAGATGAACACAGTCTGGCTCTAATATGGTCCAACTTGCCAGCCGAGATAGAGCTCTCGACGATGACGGTAGAGGACAAGCTTATCAGCTAAGTGCAAACTTGAGCCAGTGTTGATGGCTTAGTGCCAAACGTGAGTAACATTCCTTTGTTGGCAACATCGATCGAGGCGGCAACGTCATCCTCGACTGACTCTTTGCTCCGGTGATCATGCCATACCAGATTAGCCGTTCGATGAAGATTTGGTGTGGCTTTCGAATCAATCTACATATTTTCATCATGGTTGTGAAAATACTGATAATGAACAGTAAAATTATTTTTTTAAAAAAATGGACAATGAAAATACCAAAAAAACACAATGAAAACACTAAAAAACGGATAATGAAAATACTCAAAATGGATAGATTGAAAAAATATGCAAAAAAGGGGACTGTGAAAATACCCCCCCCCCCCAAAAAAAAAGGAACAGAAAGAGAGGATGTTTTCATTGTTTGGGTATTTTTATTGTTGTTAGGTGTTTTCACTATATTGGATATTTTAATTGTGTTGGGTATTTTCGTTGTGGTTGGATATTTTCACTGTGTTAGGCATTTTCACAGTCTTGGGCATTTTTATTGTGCTGCATGTTTTTACCGTGTTTGTTATGTTTTTACTGTACTGAAAGTAGTTTTACCATTTTGAAAAAAAAAATTTAAAAGATTAGGACTTCTCGTAATAAACAATTCTTAAATGAGACCTTAAAAATGAAAAAAATATTATAGCGACTTTTTGCATTAAACTTTTCTTAAGTAGGATCTCTCACTAATTTTCTCTTCTTTTTTTCTCACAAAATTAGGAATACTTTTTACCAAGGGTGGTAAAAAGTGAATACCATAATAAAAAATGAATAGAAGAGTTTTTTATTTTTATTTATTTTTATTACCAATATGTTGGATGGAAACAATCAAATAATACAATCAAATAAAACTACTATTACAATCAAATAATACATACTTTTTTTAATAAAATACTACAATCAAATAAAACTACTATTACACAACATACTTTCAACAAATCTCAAATCAAATATCATGAATCCACCATCCAAATCCAATTAGTAAACATCCTTAATTTTGGATATATTGTATTGCTGTTAGTGTCGTGAGAAAAGACAATAGTCTATATGTATATATATTATCACGAGCCTTGTGATGTCGGTCAATGGTTGGGTATAAATTTAGATATTGTAAATTTTTTAGGCATAGGAGGACAATCCCGGAATGTTTTGTCTCGAGTAGACCACACAAATACACAGTAGTCCATCTAATCACAGGTCGTGTGGTCGCCACAAATTTAGAAACCGAATAACTTTAATTCTGGACCAAATTACTGTGCTACTGACTTCTTTCTTTCTTTCTCGGCCACTGCAATACGCACATGTAGGATTATTTTATTTTATTTTTACTCATACATATCATTTAACGCTAGAGATGCGTTGCATGTGGCTGAAAAGCAGTGATTGAAACGGTGAGTCCTATGCAGAATGGCGTATACACATACCCTTGGTTTTGACAAACTTTTGACAGGGAGTCACCAAGTTGCATTCCAGCTGGGCTTAGCTTGGCCTTTTCTCCACTCAAATGGTAAATAAAGACTTTTACATTCGGCATCTCCAATGTAAAAGTTAAATTTGGCACCTAGAAAGACATCAATTGATACCAAATTTTAATTATAGTATCAAGTGCTCCTATATTGGATGTGCTTAATTATTTTATATTAATGTTTAAGTCATGATAGAATGTCTTTCTAATATTAGAGCAACTCCAATCTATTCATGCTATTTGATGTGTCAAGCTCGAAATTTGACACTCCAAATAACAACAATGAAAATTTTTTACACCTGTGTTCTTCAATGCACCAATGTTGTATTTTAGTATTTCTTATTTTTTTGAAAAGAAAGTATGAATTGGCACGATATGCTAAATTTGGCACCCCAAATAGCACCCCAGTAGAGTAAATTATTTGGGTATCAATATCAAATTTTGACTATTACATTTTTATATAGCACTTCCATTGAAGATGCTCTTGTGCCGAGATATTTCAAAATTTTAAAAATTCTCGGTACAAGCTTTTCGAAGCTTCAAGTACCATACTTCGAAGCTTCTTAGGCCCCGTTTGGAAACAGAAGCAGAAGCAGAATCAGAAGAGAAGTAGAATCTAGAGAAGCAGAAGCAGAATCCAGTTGTGTTTGGATACTCACTTTAAAAGTGATTTTGGGCCTAGAAGTGCTTTTACTGCCTGTTTGGATGCCATATGAAGAAGTGACTTTTAAATATGAAATGACACAATTACCCTTGCCAATAAACTTATAAATAATTTTACAATTAAAGATAAATAATATGAAAAATATTATTTAATAAATTTATTACCTATTAAGTAGTATGATTTAATATGAAAAATTTTATTACCTAGTAAGTAGTATGATTGAGCTTCTTTATTTACTTACTAGGTAATAAAATTATAAATAATTAAGAGTTTTGGGTAGGTTAGGGTTTATTTATGTGGGGGATATGAAAGGGATGAAAGTTGTTGAAGTTATGTTTGTAAGGGTATTTTCGGAATTAGGTAAATACTTTATATCAAAATGTAAAAAAGCTGCTTCTGAATCAGGGGAATGTCTGATTCTCCCAAAATCGATTTCAAGTGATTAACAAGCGGCTTGTTGGTTTGCCAAACGGGGCGGCAAGTTGAAGAAGCCAAGAAAAGCCGCTTCTCTTCACTATCCAAACGGGGCCTTAGAATAGTACCCAAGAGACTCTGCAAAAGCGCTCTCATGTTTATAGGGATAAGCAAATGGCCTGTCTACAAGGTGCCATCTAGTTGCTAGGAATATATTAAATATACCATCAGATCAAGCCTAACAAATATTGTTGTGCAATTTAGAGGAGCCAAGCTTGGACTACTCTTTCCCAAATTAAGTATGGCTCAGTTCATTTAAAACTCAACCACAAAGAATTGACTTTCAGCCTACCTGACAATATTTGCACAGCTAACCTCTATTCAACCCAATTCCATTTAGGCTGTGTTTGGTTGTCCGGAAAAGCCACTTTGCTAGGAATGCTTGATTCCATCGGTGCTTACATTCCCCCAAATGGGCGGAATATGAATCCCATTGAGCTCGTGGGATTGTGTCCGCAGCGCTAGAAATGTTTGTCAAACTTTTAAATATGACTAGCGTGTCCTTTGTATTACACGAGGTTAAAATAAAATGCCATTCGAGTCCATGGCTCCAACCCTTTCATTCGATGCTGCTTCATCCAAGAAGAAAAGGGAGGAAGAAGCACTGGTAGCAGAAGAAGAAGCATTGTCGTCGAAGAAGAAGCGATGATGAGCCTGCCATCACGATGGGTCTGCAACCAAGCCATCTGCCGGCGTCTTCTCCGGCATCGTGGAGCTTGATTTGGGTCTTCCGGCATTGCCGCAGCTGCTATGCCGGCCAGTTACGAGCAAGAAGCTCGCCGCCGCTGCTTCGCCTCTGCTTCACGCTGTTGAGCAGAAGAAGAACAAGAACTCCTCTACTTTGCCATAATTTTCTTGCTCTTATTCTTCTCTTCTTACTTTATTTTACTCTATTTTCTTCGCATTTTTCTAGGCAACCAGGGCCGGCCCCGGGGTTTGGGTGGCCCTAAGCGAATTCCTAGAATGAGCCCCTTCTACATTTTGACTTATAAAACAAAAAAAATTGCATATCTTAGTTTCTCTTAGACTAAAACCTACAACCATACTACAACAAGCAATTCACAAAAGGATTTTCATTTGGCTCACCCAGAACTTCCTATCACCATTCACTAATACACATATATCAAACAAATATCAAAATACTTAATCTATTAAAATGAATATAATTGAAATATATAGGAAATAAAGGAAAAAAACATACAGTTAAATCCCTAAATAACATCAACATAAAAAAAATGCTAAATAGAAGAGAATACCTATTTAGAAAGATTAGAAAAGGCTATATATATAACACAGATGAATCAAAATCAACCCCAACTTAAAATAAATAAATAAATAAAGATTAGAAAAGGCTATATATTATATATAATCCTAGTAATAAAGATTATAAAAGGCTACCCCAACTTAAAAAAAAAAAGAAAAAAAAAAGAGAAGCAAGATGAAAGTTTAAAGCTATTAGCTATAGCTATAAATGAAATCTGCTCAAACTTTATAACACAGAGGAATCAAAGTCTGAAGAAAAATGTAACTAGGGATAAATATATAAAAATGTAACATTAAAACAAATAAAATAAAATGAAAGTTTAAAGCTATTAGCTATAAATGAAATCTGCTCCAGCTTTATAACACAGAGGAATCAAAGTCTGAAGAAACTAGATTACAACAACAACTAAAGAAGCAAGAAATTTAGGGAAATGGAAAAAGGATTGAGATTATAAATATAAAAAGCGTACCTTTGAGAGATTTAGGAATTAAAGAATATAAGAATCGACAATCGCAGAGTCGGCACTCGGCAGAGAAAGAGAGAAGCGAAGGGTCTCGACATGACGAAGTCTCGTTAGGGCCTGCAGCGCTGCTGACTGCTGGTGCTTTCACTGTTCCACAGTTTTAGGGTTTAGAATCGCAGAGAAGAGGAGAAGAGAGAAGTGAAGGGTGAAGGACTGCTGGACTGAAGGGTCTTGACATCAATAAGGGGCTTGGGGCCTTAGGGGCGGGTAAGGCTTTGAGGAATTGAGGGACTTTGTTAAAAACCCTTCAATTGCTGTTGCTGCTTCATGCTATTGAGCCCTTTAGATTAATAGATTGGAGAACTATGGAGAAAGCCTTTGTCAATGGACTGTGGGAGTATAGGGCTAAAAAAAAAATTGGGCCCCTTAAAATTAGAGGCCTCAAGCAAATGCTTTAGTAGGCAAAAGCTAAGGGCCGGCCTTGTAGGCAACCAAACGGATGCAATTATTGTCCAAAATTATTGATGAGAGTTTGTTTCAATACTTGTGGTGATAGCAGAATGGGGGTGTGTTGATTGATGAAGAATAAGTTATGGGTATAATGAGAATTTTAACCCTTTAGCAATGTTGGATAGCTTGGATAACCAAACATTGAAATGGGTTGGCATTGGTTATCCTATTACCCATTCCCTTTTCCCAAGATGTAATACTCCTGGTAATGAGATTCCATTCCCACGAACTAAATGCAGCCTTAGTCACTACATGCCTCAACTATTTAATTAGTTCATCACTATAATTTGTCGAGAACAAAATAACGAGGAGTTTTTCCATATAATTTGTTGAGAGCATTAATAAAATTAGATTCAATTGGATGCCCAAACCCCACCAATAAAGCTCAGAAAATTCTAAATAATTTTTTTAATTTTATTTTAAAATCACTCTTTACACTAGGGAATCTATGAACATGACTTATTGCACAGATGGTTTTGAGAACTACAATTCAGGAAAATTTTTCTTTAAATTTTTTTTCCCTGGCAATACTGTCTATGAGCCATCACCTACAAATCAAGAAAACTTGAACATGAAGTAGAGTGAATGAATTCTTTCTTAAATACACTTCAGAAAAGGGAGACAAAGGTCAATATAGGCCAATATCTTTGATAACTGGAAGAACAAATGTAAGCTACAAATTGTAGGAATGATAAATTGTCTGAGAAGCTTAAGACAAAGGCCTAAAATTTTTAAAAAACCAGTATATTCAATTATAACCTCAACGTTTTGAGAACTGCGGAGCTTTACGAGCTTTCTTAAGACCAACTTTCTTTCTCTCAACTACTCTTGCATCCCTCGTTAGAAGTCCTTCCTTTCTTAGAGGCGTTCTGTGGTCCTCGCTCACCTTTAACAATGCACGAGCAATGCCAAGGGATATTGCCTGAGCCTGACCAGAAAGACCACCCCCATGAGCTTTGACAAACACATCATAACTACTTTCGTATCCCAGCGTTAGCAATGGAACTTTTATGTATTGAAGCCACAATGGATTGCCTTGAAGATATTCCTGCACAGCATAAAAAACAGGGTCAAAAAACAGGGTCACAACATATATATCATGTACAAAATCACAGAAACTGCCTGCAACGGAATTTCCAAGTATTCTGCCAAGATATGATCTCATGGACACAAATCAGCTATAAGGAGTTATAAACCCTCTGAAATTGTTGCACTCCAATAGTCAAGACATTATCATCAGGCAACATATGACTTCCGCATTTGTGCTGTACTGCTGTCTTGTCTTTTTATTTGAGAGGCCTATGGCTCCTAGCATAGGCCCTTATCCCAGATTTGAGTTTGTGAAATCATCATTCACTGATACGATTCAAGATAACATACAGTGAAGGATGCTCGATTATAGGTTTAAGTGCCCTCATTCGTGATTGTGAAACAAAATATTCAATAGCATTTTTACAATGAAAGAAAACTGACAAACTAAAGGTTCAACATGTGTGCTCAAATGATTTGTTTCAAAAAACAAGACACAAAAGGTTTATGCTGCCATGATATAAAATTAAGCCATACAGAATATTGTCTTTCAGTGTTTTAAAAACCAGACTGGGCCAGCCAGTTCAATCAGCTGTACTGTCAACAGGACCTACCTACAGTCCGAAAATTCTGTAAAATCATTTTAATTAAAAAACCGTTCAATTTTATAAGAACCATTTAAACCAATAGCTCCCACCAAAGGTTCTTTTGAAAACAGGCTGGCTTTTAACATTAAATAAAAAATGTTAAACAACCACATATTCCCCCAAAGCATCAATACATTTCTTACTATTCGATTCTGTGATTTTCACTCTACTCTCCTGACATTGAACCATGAAACAATTATAAACATTTTGAAGGAACTCAATTAAGACCCTCAACAGTGATGGATTTCTTCAATTGTACTTATATAACTTAGTCATCGGCTTGCTGGTGTAATGTTGGCACCAAAACTTCTAGCTCATTACTTTTGCAAAGTTTGTTTTAGCTCATCTTGGTAAAATTAAGCTGTACATCTCAGTATTTTCTAAACCAATTGTTCGTGTCATCATTTTCAGTAGTCACAATGTTTACTTATCTAGTAAGGATGTTTGTGGCTTTACTCTAGAACGATGTAAATATATTCTCATGCATAGTTGATCAAGTGCTCGTCAATCTATAAGATGTTGCCAAATTCAGACTTCAAGAGGAAAATTCATTGAAACTGGACTCATATGGCCCAATTCAAAAAATCACTCTGTTTGAAGAAGCATTAAGGCATAATGAGGTACTACCTTCAAACTTTATTTATTGGAAAACATTATGCATAGTTTAGTTTGTGTAATTGACAAGCTTTTTGAAGTTAAACTTTACTGAATCTAAGTAAACTGGTTCCTTGCGCTGTTAGAGTTCACTCAAATTCTTGGCTAAGTAGAAGTTTTGAATAAGAAATTTGATTATTCACATAGTTCATTGGAATATTCACAATGACAGTTTTTAAAATGTCATTGCAACAAATATTTTTTTTTAAATCAATATTAGTACATAATACGTCGTAATCCTATAAATATCACCACAAACCCTAACTACGACAGAGCTAACAGACAGATATAATTACATATGTGTGTGTGTGTATATATATAAACGGGAAGAGAGAGAGAGAGAGAGAGAGAGAGAGAGAGTACCTTGGCGTCACGGTAATTGATGATAAACTTTCCTGTGCCTTCTTGGAGAACGACTCGAGCGATGGCGGATTTACGGCGACCAGTGCCGATGAGACTCTGGGCGGCGATTCCACCAGGAAGCCTTGATTTCACATACTTTTTGAGATCTGCGGTCTCCAGTTCGGCCGGTGATAATGCGGTGGCAGCGAACACGAGCGTAGTAGGGGTTTTGGTTACATGAGAAACGGAGAGAGATTTTGATCGGGAAAAAAAGATGCTGTTTGGATTCTGAGAAATTTGGGAAGAGAACGAGAGTGAAGAGAGAGAAGATGTGAGGGATGAAACTGAAAGTGCCATTTTTATGAGATTTTGTGTTTGCCCGGAAATGAATTCCCAGACAAAGGAGTGAAAATGAAGTCCCAAGGAGCAGTGGAGTTGAGCAGGTGGGAGGAGATAACGTAGGTTAAATTGACGAAAATGACACTGATGGCTAGTTGGGCCGTAAGAGATTTTCAGGGAGCCCAAAAGATGCTTGAATTGGGGCCTATACTCGTAGCCCACACGATAAACTTGACAACATTGTTTTAAAACCCGGACCGTTCATCGAACCGGAAAAGTTATCAGGTTAAGAGTCAACCGGTTGAACTGTGACGTCATAAATATATTATTTATTTATTTATTTATTAGAATAAAAACTGTAAATGATACAAAATATAATTTTTTTTAAATGTTTGTAGAATCAATTCATATATTTGAATTTATGTGCAGTCATCAAAATTGAAAATTGATAATTACTATTAATCAATCTTTATTATATATATTTTTTAAAATGCAAGATAAGAATATTGTATTCTTAAATTAGGTGCTTTGGATTCTTTTTGTTATTTGGAATTTTTTAAGACTAATTTGCCATTTTAGCCTTCTTGGCTTTAAGAGATTTTAAAAATATTGAGACTATTTTAGTCATTTTAGCACCTTAAAAAAAATTTAAATTTAAATTAAAAAAAAAAAAAAAAACGGGTTGATCGGTTTTTTGACCGGTTGAACCGCCGGGTTGAACGGTTTATTTAAAAAACGAGTTTTTGTGGGTTAAACCAGCCAGAGAGGGGACCGGTTCCCAGTCCAACCGGTTGAACCGATCAGTCCTGTCCAGGTTTAATAACAATGCTGGACAAAAATATAATAAACAATTTATAAAAAATATTAGGACTTTTGGAAGATAAAACCAAAGTTGTAAAAAAAGCCGCCCCCAAGATCCATTGAGGCGCACCTCAAGGCGGAGCGGCGGGCAAAAAATGCCCAAGGTACAAAAATTTAGGCATAGTCTCATGAGACGTACGCCCTAGAGGTGGGGCTTACGCCTCGGGAGGCTTTTTTTTTTTCTGGCCTCCCACAGTTCAAAAATATGAACTTTCTGTTGGGCTTATGCCTCGCGCCTTGGGGCCCATGCCCTGCGCCACCTAATAAAAAATATTATGTCTTATGCCTTGGCCCCTAAAAATTTTGGATAAAACCACTATAAAAAAAAATAAAAATTGGAATTTCAAAAGAAGAATCACTTGTTGGGTTAGGTGGTTAAGAATCTACAAGCACAAGTCTAGATTTTGACTCTCAATAGTTTAAATATGCTCATTTTTTGTGCAGGTGTTTGAATGAGGGCCGGAGGAGATCGACTAGATGGCTAAAGGATACCATCCGTTGACAGAAAACAAAAGTTTTAGAAGAGGTCTATTGGATGGATGTGTGTGTATGTGAGAGAGAGAGAGAGAGAGAGAGAGAGAGAGGGGCCGTTGTTAATTGAGATGTTGGAGAACACACCCCTCAAATAAGCCAAGAAGATCATTTGGTGAGTAATTTTCTCTGTGCAAATAGATTGTTCTATTCTTCTCATGATCTTAACTCAGTTTGTCTATCGTAGAATTTGGCATGAGTTTATTTGTATTAAGTGAGGATTATTGCTAATTATTTAGGACTTGTTTGATTATATGAATAGATTCATTGTAATTTACATGATATTATGATATCGAAGGTATAAATTCATCATTTTGTATGAGACCCAATTTATAATTGGTGCCATAAGATCAATAATTAGAGCATTGTGAAATGGTTGTACTTTCAAAATTTTTACTATCTTTTGTGATAGATGACTGTCATTCTATTGAATTTCCCCAGTGTAAAGATAGATTGAATTGGATAATTTGGCCACATATTCAAGAATCAACTCACTCTTCATATAGAACAAACATTCTAAAGTCACTGATGTTACACCAATTGAAACTCACTAATCCATTCCTAAGTACACAACAAAATTGAATCACCAAAGTACAGCAAAATTGATATGTCACCCTTTAGAACATAATTCTTATTAAAAGAAGTTTAAGCTTGATTAGGTGACACCACCAATATTACTTGATCAGAGAGTTTCAATCACTTCTCGGCACATCTCAACTCTGGAATTGATCTCTGCTCCATCAACCTTTAATGATATGGTCAGATTGGTATTGATTGGTCTCTGCTAATTAAAGAGATATCGTTGCCACTGTCACCCTTTTGAATTTTCTTAATTAATTTCTTGAAATCAATCACCTCCTCCTCCCCATTTCTTAACACGACTCTCTGCTTCATCAGCCTGCAAATTTAGTTAAGTGACAGTTTTAAATATTCAAGTTGAACCAATTAAACAATTATAATGAAATCATCTTATTCTATAGAGTAATGCTAAACAGACTGAATGTTTCAAACCATTGACTTGGCAGGTAGACAGAATCTCTGCTTTTGTGCATTTTTTAAATACACAGAAGTAAAGGTTCTATAATTCTGCCACATTATTTGGTTTAAAATTTTGGTTCAAAATTTGATCTGTTTAGCATTTTTCTATTCTATATGGCATAATTGGAGGCTAGAGAGAGGAAATGTAGAGTGCAGAAGTGAATATATAGATACTGACTTCTTTGTTCCAGTTGGTGTATGAAGTGATCCCAATCAAGATTATGGTCTGCAAACAAATGCCTCCTATCATTCCTCCCCAGATACCCTGCAACCCAGAAGAAGAAAAAATAAATGAAGAATGTTTAATCCCTGATTAGCATAAGATCTTGATAAAGTTTCAACGGAATCATTCAAATTTTTTTTTTTTTTTTTCATAGCATTTGAAGGCAGTCAAGGCACAATTATTCAATCTTGAGAATGAAGTCATTATTAAATCTGATAATAACAGAACATTTATAATTATAAATGAAATGATCCTATATATGATAGGGAATTGACTAATTTGAAAAGCTTTAATTAGTATTTTACCATGGCTCCTAGATCAAATGTGAATCCCAGGACTATGCCAGCGGGCAATCCAACAATATAATAGCACGCGATGTTGACGTAAGCAACAATAGATTGCCATCCAGCTCCAACAGCAACGCCTTAATTAGGAAACAAAAGCCAGAAAAGAAAATGTAAGAAAGATATAAACCTGAAAAATGCTATAACACAATACACTTTAACCTGAAATTAAAAATTATCCTGATATGTCATGCTTTGAGTGGTGAGGTCTCTCATCTCAAACTGATGCCATCTTTTTCATACACCACTCAAAACAATACACATCATGCTGGTTTTTAATTTCGGGTTAAAGTGTCGAGTGCTATAGCATTTTTGGATAAACCTTATATTGAACTCTGTTAGTACAATGGTTTGAGATTGCATCTAGTGTATTAACCACTGCACCTCCATGTTGATTTAGGTTTCGTTTGGATTAGTTTTCTTTAAAATCACTTTTAGAACTCAAAATTCCACTCGATCTACGAGATGGGATGATAATAACTTCTAAATGGCTTGAGGGGCATAGAATGGTTGAATAAGGTTAGGCCGACCAGTTTTTGCCACATTCACTTTTAGAATAAAAATTTTGTATATCAAAAGTTGGTTTGAGCAAAACTCTAAAGAGTTATGTAAAGAGATAGTTCTCCAAAAATGATTTTAGTCAAAGCCAACACAAACAAGCCTTTATGCAACAATGCAACTTCACATAGAAAGAATTCACATGGTTGCTAAATTGACCTTTTCAGAGTCGACAGAATGTATTTGGTTTACTCAATGCGGAGGTGAATGAGATTTACACACCAAGACAAGCTCAGTGTATCACTAATCTACTGGCTAAACTGATAATTTAAATTGGTTTACTGCCAGTATACATATAGATATGAAGAAATATACTACTAAATTACCCTGTTTTGGAAATGATTAAAATGTGTTCCATTCATAATGTATAAAAGCAAAGTGACAGATATAATTCAAGTTTGTATGCACTTACCCGATAAGACTGGTTGAAGGCTGTTTAGAAGAACTGTGATTGCCAGCAAGGTAGCAAGTTTGGTAGTTTCCTTTGCAACTGCCTCACTGGTGGTGAAAAGGTATGGGAAAACATCTCTTGTTGCTAACACAACGGCCATGGCAACCACTCCTATGGCCACAGATGTGACTGATACCACCATCACTGCAAATTTTGCAGTTTTAGGCTTACCGGCTCCAAGTTCATTTGATACTCTCACACTGTTAATTAAAAACATCCACGGTAAGTTCTTCATGTTTTTTTTTTTATTTTCATCATCTTCTTGACAATTATATGGAGCAAGTTAATTGGAATGTCAAATTTGAAAGTTTTTGATTGACTGTCATGTAATTAATTCTATTATGTAAAGAAAGACGAGATGCAGGGAAGATCACCTTATTGCAGCATTGAATCCTATTGCAATCATGGCGTCCCATCCTTGTATGTTCATGCTGCAAAAGAGTGGCAATGAAGTTAAGCAAATAACTCATATTTTTTTAGAGCACCTCCAATGGGAAAAAAAATCATTTTTGGCCATCCCCTATCCATTTTTTGGCTAGCTACAGTGACTTGGCATTTGGCTACAGTTGCTCCAATGGTGCACTATCCATTTTTTTAGCCATCTCTCTTTCTCTCTCTACTGATAATAAGTCTCTCTCTCTATCTCTCTCTTTCTCTCTCTCCAATTTGGATAAAGTTTTGGATGAATCCAATTATCCAAATTTGAATGGGGAAATATATGCATTTTTCAGCATTCATATCCAAAAAATAGATGGAAAAATGGGCGCACCATTGGAGATGCTCGTAATAAACCGGCACTTGGCCTTACCAAATAGAGATGGCATCAACTGGTATCAAAGGGTTTTTCAGACGACCTGTTATCACCACCAGAATCATCAAGTACCAGAATTCCAAGCTGCAAATCCAATAATTTGCACAAGAAGATCAGTCTCACACACTCAACACATTAAATCCAATAAGCTGAGAGAGAGAGAGAGATGTATATATATATACCATAACATTACAGCAGAAGCCAAAGAAAGCTTGACAAAGCCCCACAAGTTAGAGAAAGCTAGAATTGAGAACCCACTCCAAGCACCATCTGATTTTGTGATGAAAATGTAGCCCAATTGCAAGATAACTATGAGCCACCAGGAGGCGTTCAAAGTGATTGCTGCTCCAACTAAGCCATACCCAAGCTTCAATATCGTGAGCCAGCTTACTACTGCATGTATAACCAGCACTATAAATGATACCCAGGCCATTACCATCACTTTCCTCTGTGATTGTAAAAACTTTTGGATTGGAAAATTGACCGCATAAGCAAACAACTGCGGAAGCATCCAGATTGCAAATTTACCTGCCACCAGAAAGTTAATTAAGTTGCATGATTAAACAGTTCAAATACTTTTACTTATTTAAATTAATGATTTTTGTTTTGGTTTTCCAACAAATAATGATGATGGTCATTATAAAGAAAAAATTATAGGGTGTGCCAAATGTATATGGCCCTAGACATTACTCACTCCTCACGTACGATTACATGTTGTGAATAATGTCTAGGAGGCATATAATAACCATATGGTAGCTGTCAAAGTTGCCACAATAGCCAACCCTGAATGTAGTAGTAGTTGATAAGAGATTGTTAATTTTGTCAGTAATATGCTGTTGAGGATTATTTTTTATTTTATTTTATTTGAGATGGAATATCGTAAAACTACTACGTGCTATGTCACTTGAAAAATAAATAAGAAAAAATAATTGGAAAAAATAGCACATTTCTTTTCTATTCTTTTCTTTTCTTTTTATTTTATTTTCTTCCGTAGAAAAATAGCATTTTTCTTATTATTGGGTCGTTTGTGTAGGTCCCAATGCAACCAACAGGGCACCCACATGGACGGCCCAAAAATATGGATCGAATTTGAACCTGACCCATTTGTTGGTCCATTGGGAAGCCACTCAATTACAGTTTTCCTAGTAAAGGAAAACAGTAAACGAGCTTTAATTAATTTATTTTACAATCAAATATGTGCCGAGATCCAATTGATGAGTTTTTTTCAAAAAACTAGGTGAGTTACCCGTGGGTTTTTTCAAAAAACTAGGTGAGTTACCCGTGCGGGTGGTCAAGATGTGTTATTTTTTAAAGGTTTATAAATAGCAAAAGTATAAAATTATTGAGTACAATTTAATGTGACCAACTTAACCATGTAAGTCTGTTAGAGTTTTATGGTCATAGTGTTTTATCTATATTTTCGACAGTAAAAAGTCATTCAAAGTTTAAATTACAAACTATCGAACTGTACAAAATATTTTTTCTCTCTCTGCTATGAAAGGCTTCCTACTGTGGAAAATTTCAGGGGAGATTGTGCATAGAGCCACTTGTTGGTCTCACGCACTCCTCTATTCTCCCTCTTTTTTTTTGTCAGTCCGCCAATCGATTGGAATAGTGCAGACCAGATATAGAAATTTGAGAGAGTAAAAATCACAAGACACACTAATTGCAATTTGATTGGAAAGAGCACAAAATGCAAAATTTGGATTGGAATGAGCACAAATTGCAAATATTGGAGTGGAAACAGCAACAATTTCAATTATAATTGAAAATTGCAATATGTGAATCATCTCTTTTACCACAACGAGGAGAGAGAAAGACACATGGTGAAAGCAAAATTGTAATTGATTGAAACAGTTAAATCAATCGTACCTAAAAGAAGTGACAATTACAAACGATTTGGCATGAAATAGCAAAATTCCAAAAATTTACAGGAAATAGAGAAAATTGAGCTGACAATAGCAAAAATCCAAAAACTTATATGAAATAACAAAAATTAAGTTGGCAATAGCAAAAATTAATATCAATTGAAAATTTCCAATTGATTGCGTATCAAGTTTTTTATGATATGTAAATGTATAGATATAGATATAGAAAAAGCAATTGATGATATTTAATGAAGTGAAAAGTAATACTGACCAGCGGCTTCAGAGATTTCAGTAGTCTCTCCGATGAGCTCCAGAATGGGAGGAGAGTACACATAAATGGGAACCAAACAACAAGCCGTGGTTAACAAAATGACCCATGATCTTTGCATGTACACCCCCAACATCCTGTACTGTCCCGCACCGTATGCTTGCCCACACAGCGTCTCCAATGCACTTCCCATTCCTAACTGCCCTCATTAATAACAAATATTTTAAAAACAAAAAAGTCAAGAAAATAATAATAATCTTTTAAATAAACTATCACAAGGTCCATGAAAAAATATTAGTATTTGCACTGATGATGAATGAGTTGGAGAACTAAACTCGTGACTCAATTGAGTTAACTCATTATTCTTCCCAAGAAAAACTGGGTCAATTTTTCTTATATTGATAATAAATTAACAAGTACTCTGTGTGGACCACCAAAGTGTATTTGGGCATTTGGACATGGTCGTCTGCCCTGTTAAAAATGTCAAGTCTCTCTCATCATTTGAGTTTCGACTTATATTCTAATCAATGCAATACATTGATACGTCGGTCTTTGTCAACTACTAGTACGAATGACCTACTCTCAAATATTATTTAATAATATTAAATACCCGTAAGTCCCTATTTAAGGGCCACATCATCATATTGCATAGATTCATGTAATAATAATGAATGTACTATCATTCTTGCTATTATATCATTTGAGTTAAAACTAAAGGTATTAGTTAGTGCGCTGGTAAATTTCATGGGCAGTGATTGTACTTGAGACATGAATTTGAATTTTATTTTCTGTTTACGGAAAGAGATAAGACTATTTTATGTAATTCATAAAAACCTGAACAATTAAGAAAAATAAATATATAAATAGAAATGTAATACTATACACCACTATAAAAAAATTACTACAAAGAGGAAACATAGAAAATTTTAAAAATTCACCGTTAAAGTCTTTGATGCTGTAGCATTTTTCTACTAAAAATTCGGAGTAATTTTTTTACGAGACTACTTGTAGTGATACTTTGGCCTAGTTAGAAACTCATTTGGAACCCATTTCATTTGAGAAGAAGAGACTTGCCTCTGCTTCGTCATTTCAAGAACATGTCTTGAATTCCTAAAATACCCTCGTCAAAACCCATTAATACCATTTTCTCTCCACCCTGATTAGATAGCATTAAATTCTAATATTGCCCTTACTTACATAAAAAGAAAATAAAAGTTAAAAAAAGAAAGAGAAATGACAAATCAGTAAAAACACACCACAATAAAAGCCTTTTTCTTCTCTTCTCTCCATTTTTCTCCGATTTGGAGAGAAAGAATTGGGCCATTTTTCTCTCCTCTTTCTCTCCCCCTCCTCCCCTTTCTCTCAATCCAAACGAAGAAAATGGAGAGAAACTTATCAAATTTCCCTTCTCTTCCCTCCAACTCTCCCAATCCAAACAGGCTGTTAATGTTCCTTTTCCTCCCTGTAAGCTGAAAGCAGAAAGCAGTGTACAACAGAAAAGGCTGAGCCCATGCCTGCATTTCTCGCCCGTTTTGGTTAAGAAATGGAACAGTACGTTTCACCTCACCCATCTCACTTTTTGACCACTACCATTTCAAACTTTTTTTTCTATCTTTCAAAGTCTTTACACACATTTTTTTACCATAAACACGCAAGCCTTCTTCAAAAAATAACGACTCTCTTCTATTCAACATGATCATATATGTAGTATCATACATACTTCATACATTTATATATATACTCCGTATATAGATTGAGAAATTGAGAGTTAAAATTAAATTACCATGACACCGAAAGCGAGACCGGCGATGACGGAGTTCTCGACGGAAACAGCGGCAAGATCGATCTCGCTGACTAAACCGGCGAAGGTTTGAGTAAGTGCGCCGAGTGAGTACTGACAAATAGAAGTGAAAATTGCAGGTCCAGCAAGCTTCCATAGCTTCTTCGATTCAATGCTTGTTTCCTTCCACAAACCAACTGGCTTTTCCTCTTCGCCGTTTTGATTGTTAAGAAGCGGAGTCTCCATAGCTTCTCCACTTCTCCCTCTCTCTCTCTCTACTTCTAATTAAAACCCTTAGATTTGAACGCATCTAGTTTTGGTGTGTTTATATATATATATGTGTATTATATATGAAGTAGTGAGAGTGAATTAGGTTTTTGCCGTATTCTGTCATCGGTGCTTCCGGGTTTGGTCTGATCGGGTAGGTATGAACTAGAGAGTTGTTAGCTCTGTTTTGAAAGGTTGTTATGGCTACAGACTTCCTGACGAGCGAGTAGAGATAAGTCCAACGAGTCGTTTCTTCTTTTTCACTCTTCTTTTTACTGTTGAAACGATCCTTCTTTTATCATAACTGCCTGTGACCACCACTTGCTCACAGCTCTTACATTTTTGAAAGTGGGGCCCACTTAATTATAGCTAATTTACCTTAATCTGAGTCCAGGTTTGCTTTTAATAAATAAAAATATTAGGAATTTCTGATATGTAATCCAATTATATATTGAAATTGGTTTATGGGGTATGGGCTGAATAGAACTCATCCATTAAGAATCGATCAGGAAAAATTCATTCAACCTTCCTTTTCAGCTTTTCTGTTCTTTATTTTTCGCAAAAATGTCCAACCTAAGATAAATATTGTGAAAAACCAATCATTAAATTAAATGTTATGCTTATATCATATATACATGCATGATACGTATAAGTGCAACATTTGATCCAACAGTCGGTTTTTGAAAATACATATTCAAAGTCAGTCAAACATACCAGGAAGGAAGAAAATGGAGGTTTAATAAAATTATTGTAAATTAAAATAATGACTACTCACTATTAGACTCCATTTCTCACACAACTACTGGTATTTTGAAAAATCAACCATCAATTTAGACAATCTTTTTATACACGCCATGTCTGTCAAAAATTACAGTGATCGGACAATCGATTTTCAAAATACGGTTCGTGAAACATTCCAACAGTATTTACCGTGGATGCTGTAACAATTGTTTAACAGTCTGTATTTATTAAAATTGACTATTGGATCACTATGATTTTTGACAGACATAACATATATAAGAAGATTATCTAATCCAACGGTCGGTTTTTAAAAATATTAATCCGAATAAAAATGGTCATTATTTTAATTTAAAAATCGATTCTTAATGGATCAATTTTGCTCCGCTGAAATTAAAATATAAATATGTTATAAATATAAATGTATATGAATTTATTTATGTATTTGATTTCAACCATTAAATTATCGTACGTATTAATTCATTTGCAATAGTTGAATTTAAATAATTATTAAAAAAAAAAAAAGTCCTAGGACTAGAACCAAATCTAATCTACTCCGTATCATCTATGTTGGGAATTTGGACCGTGATAATTAAAGCTTGTAGGCTCCCGCGGTACGTCTTTTTATAAGTCAGAGAATCTCCCTCTCTCCCTCTCTCCCTCCTATTTTGTATATAATTGCAGAAGCGGCATGCGTGATCTTTAGGGGTTGCAGAAGCAGCATGTGTGACCTTGTGGGGCTTCTCACTCACCTTTCTCACAGGTGGGGTGGTGGCTGTGCCGACGGTCCCCACCAGATTATCTGGTTGAGTTGGCTGTTAGGTGGATGCATTTTTTACCACAGAATTTCTCTCTCTTTTATGTGTTGACCTTTTTTTTATAATTTGATAGTTAGATGAGGTGAAGAGTCCAAATTTTCTTTTGCAAGTTTGAACCATGGGTGGCACACCTCACATTAGAATTGGCGCCACATCACCAAATTTTGGCTACGTAAGAAATTAAATCGAGACTAATTTTTTTTAAAAATTAGTTGTTTTATTTATTTTTTATTTTTCAGTTTGATCAGAAGTTGAAAATTTAGTTAATTAGTTTAAAATTTTGGCCCTATTTAAAATAATCTTTATCTTAAAAAACAGAAGTTATTGATTGTTAGGAGAGAATTAAATTATATTTAGGATTTTTTTTTTTAAAGTTGTATGTAAATTTAATTATTCATTGGAATATTTTTATTTTGCCCATTTTGCATTCCACTTTTTGCTTTTGGGTTGCTATCTTCATCCAAATCATGTATTTGACTTCATTTTGTAATTCATAAATGGGATTGTCAAGACCTAAATATGAGTTCAAAAATCTTGAAAATGATGTTTCTAATTTTGTCCAAAGGTCTTCAATGAATTTTTGTTTTGTTTATTTTTTTGGTACAAGATTTTTCAACAAACTTTGTACTATCACAGATTGCATTTATTAGTTTTGGTCCTATCATATTTCCACCTTTTTTTATTAGCTATAACTGATGACATCTATCTATTACTTCGTAAATAAAGAGCAGTATACTGATATGACATGCTTTATATTGCTTCATTCAATTCTCTTTTTTCCTTAATTCTTTTACTTTTATTTTTATTTTTATTGGTTTTGGTCATATCTTAAAATGATAGGGCTTTATATCATTGGTCTAACTAATTAATTTAAATTTAAATTTAAATTTTTAAAATTCTTTATTGAGATGGGTTCCATTTAAGTTTCTTTTCTCTTTCCATAATTAATTTATATTTTTATTTATTTATTGTGGAGCTCATCTATGTCTCACCCTCTCACTTCTTAATTATATTTTAATTTTTATTTTTTTTAAAACATGGATATTTTCTTGTTTCGCTTTCATCTGTCCCATTTTGATGTCCTATTTTTTTGTTCTCTTTTACAAAAAATTATTTTGAAAAATCAATCATAAATATTTTTTTAACAAAAAAGAAATTTTACAAGAAATAATAAAAAAATAGAACAAAAAATCTGTATTCGAAAATAAAAAGAAATTATTATCGAGATGACAAATTTTCTCTTTATATGAAAATAACAAAACAAAACGACCATGTGAATTTACAGATTTCTAAAATAAAGACCAATATCCAGGTGGAAAGTTATGGGTTGCCCCATCTAACAAAAATTTACAGATTGAGGTTGACTTTGAATAGCAGATGAGGAGCTGAAAAATCATAATACACGGTCCCCATCACATGCCTACGTTGACTCTTTTTGATGCTGGTGTCTCGGGACAGGAGAATGATAAAACAGAATATTACAAACTTATAATTTGGGACATCTTTCCACTTTTACTAGAATGGAATTCTATTTCCAGTAAATATAAAGAAACTTCATTTAGTTTCAAGAGATGGAGTAGCGGAGACAGTCTTCCATCAATACAATGCTTTGCATTATCTTCAATTCTTTATTTCTCTTCACTGGTGTCCAATCTACTTGATTTTTAGCATGAGTGACATTTATAAGAAGAATATTTAATCAAACGGTGAAGGTGCAAGATAGGCTAGCTGGTAAAGTTTCTTGGGGTTATACCATACACCAAGGTTCGAGTTCCGCTGGCCTTCATTAGGGTGAGGAGGGTTTAAGGGAAAATAGATGATTACCTCCTATTGTGTAGTTCATAAGCTAATCAATAGGCTTCTTGAAAAAAAATTCGAACAGTAGATTTCTTAAAACATAACTTCCAAGTATGTGTTTTGAAAAAACGGTGTAAAAAACTCACATTCCTAAAATTAAAGTTCATATTAGGCTCAATCAAGCATGAGCACCAAATGTACTTACCACCTACTTGTTTGGCTTCATAAATTATCATTTATGGGGCAAGCCGCTCTCAAATGTAAACTATCGCACTCTTTTTATTGTGCACATGATTACGTGGGCTCATGGGAACCGACCACAAATTGTAGGCCACTCTGATCTTATCAAACCCTTACCTCAACTAAATTTAAGAAGTTTACACCTTCCACGTGCTCATGCCTTATTCCTCACGTGATATGTATTTCGCCGAGCTTATTTTCCATCCGAAGTGTCAGCCCATGAGTGGAACGTGGCACGAGCGGTTTTTAGCTTAATATAAATATAAAATAGCTCAAATCTCATACGTGAAAATGAGATCAATTTGATTGCCCTAAGTTTCTTCCCAAAACCCATCCCGTCGGAACCACACCGCCTCTTGCCGGAAACTCCATCATTGCCGGTTGTCAAGCATCTCTCAGGTAAGATAAATTTTAATGTAGATAAATTCAATCCATGATCTAAACTTTTAATTCGATCAATTTAAGACAAATTTTTAAAAATTTGTTTTAATGTAAGACAGAACTGGAATGCGTCTGTTTAAGTAACGAAGACTCCATCTACACCTCACGTGACATCCTAGTTGAAGTCTATGTATATCCTACTTGGCCTGAGAATCTTATTTTCTGTCCAAACCACTCACATGACCCTCATGTGATTAAATAAGAGTTTTAATTTTGGGATTAAAGCTAATGAATTTGAACTAATCTAAATATCTTCTATGGCAGATTAATGCAGTAATGCTTGAAATCTTAATATTTACATGGTTGAGGAAGAAATTAACACTTGAGAGTATCCAAATACTGTTGCGTTAATTTGTCATAAAAAATATTAAGATTCCAGTTTTATCCTACATTAAAATAAGTTTATAAAAATTTGTCATAAATTGATCAAATTAAAAGTTTAGATTCTGGATTGAAATTTACCACAAAGTTCGAGGGGTTTATATTAAGAAAATGTAGGCGCCGAAAAAGAAGTTGGATTTATTTTTGGAACATGCATGTGCTAGAAGAACAAAGGAGAAAAAGTTGCGAAGGATGATTATATTGCTAAGGATATGGTGGGCGTTTTATTGCAGGTGGCGGATGATCTAAATTCTAAATCTTGAAGTCAAGCTTCAAAGGCATGGGGTCAAGGCTTCTGCCTATAACATTTGCCACGTGGCTAATAACAGAATTACTTATTACATTTGCCACGTGGCCGTTGACAGGTCAAGAGAGTCATATGTGAAATAATATTTTTTTTTGGTCATTTGTGGAATTTTTTTTTTTAAAGTAGACTCATACAAAGGTATCTTTCGTTTCTTTACTATAGATTTCAAAAAGTTTCACAATTAGGCCTTTTTGAAGGGTAGAACAATGGCCATTGGAAATTATCCAATAAGCCAATGTGGGGGGTTTGAAAATGATGCCCTGTTGTGTGTATGTGTATTTTTTGGATTAATTATAGGGTTTAATAGAAAGAGTAGAGAGATTGAGAGTTGTTCTACTTTTAATTCTTATCGTTGATAATGAATTTGATCTTCTTTTCATCTTGAGACAACTTGCCAAATCACATAAATCTCTCGTCTTTTTTGTGTTCCATTCATCATTGCATTTTACTACACTCTAATTGTGTTGCTTGTATAATTCAGAACATTTACACAAACCTATGCCAAGAACTATCATTCACCAAGACAAGAATTTCAAATTACAAGGATAAAAATATTGGGGAAAAAAACAAACAAATGGCATAAAAAAAAATGAATTGGAATAAAATATTAAAAGCAAAAAAGGGATAATTCCGTTTTAGTACCACGAATTTTATACTAATTTTCAATTCAGGCTATAAACTTTTTTTAGCCTCGATTTAGTACCAAATTAAAAGTTCAGGTTTCAATTTGAGTCACGCCGTGACTCTGTCAGTCAAATTTGACGGAGTATCCGACGTGACAATGACATGGCATTTCAGTGCCACGTTAGCATTTAGTGCCACGTCAGCACCAACTTTCCTCCAAAAAATTCTTCTTTTTTTTTTTTTTTTTTTTGGATAATTCCTCCAAAAAATTCACGTGCTCATTAGAAAATTCCATGGGTTAATTCCATTTTAGTACCTTGAATTTTTATGTCAATTTTCAATTTGATCCACAAACATTTAAATTGAAGCGATTTTAGGACAACTTTGAAAGTCCAAAAAAACTTAGAAATTAAAATAAAATTAAAAAAAATTAAGGGTAAGTTATAAAACCTTACCTTAGATTTGGAAAAAAAAAAAATGTCATCGGCTTTTCTAAGATAATGATTTATGTTCAACAACCTCTCTTGCTCGGCAAGCCATATTTTTCATATACGAACTCCACTTTGAGTAATTCAAGTTGTTATGGAAAATTTTCATGGCATACTTTCAATTGTAACTTGAATCACTTAATTTGGCTTTAAAATGAAAAAGTCATACGCCTTCAAAGTTGAGAAAAAATCAAGTTTTTCTAATTTTTAGCAGAAAATTTTGATTTTTTTTTCTTCAAACTTTGAAGGCTTGTAACTTTTTTGTTTCAAATCCAAATCAAGTAATTCAAGTTGCAGTCAAGAGTATAATATAAGAGCTTTACAAGAGAATTAAATAACTACAAAAGAACATCTTATGTGAGAGAGATGGTCCTTTAAAGTAGGCTCATTGAGTTAAAAAAATGACAACCCGCCTATTTTGATATTATTTTACTATGAGATTTTGAGGAAGGTGTTGTATAACACCTTACTAGTGCCAAAGTATGATGCACGAGTTTTCCATAGTAACTTGAATTACTCAAATTGGTTTTTAAACAAAAAAGTTACAAACCTTTAAAGTTGGAAAAATTCACAATTTTCTACAAAAAAAAAAAAAACTGACTGGGAAAGATGTGATTTTTTTTCTCTACTTTGAAGACATATAATTTTTTCATTTCAAAGCCAAAGTAAGTGATTCAAGTTGCAATTGAAAGTATACTATAAAGACTTTCCATAATAACTTGAATCACTCAAATTAATTGGAGTTCATATGCGGAAGATATAATCCTTCAAAATAGACTTGCCAAACAAAAGACGTTGAACATAAATCATTATTTTCGTGAGGCCGACGACATTTAAAAAAAAAAAAAAAAAAATCTAATGAGAGGTTTTGTAATTTACCCTTAATTTTTTTTAATTTTATTTTTATTTCTAAATTTTTTTGAACTTTTAAAATTGTCCTAAAATCGCTTCAATTTAAAAGTTTGTTGACCAAATTGAAAATTAACATAAAAATTCAAGGTACTAAAACGGAATTAACCCACGGAATTTTCTAATGAGCACGTGATTTTTTTGAAGGAAAGTTGGTGCTGACGTAGCACTGACATGTGGCACTAGATGCTGACGTGACACTTACACATGGCATTGAAATGTCATGTCATTGCAACGTCAGATGTTCCGTCAATTTTGACTAACGGAATCACGACGTGGCTCAAATTGAAACCTGAACTTTTAATTTGGTACTAAATCGAAGCTAAAAAAAGTTTATGGCCTGAATTGAAAATCAATATAAAGTTCGTGGTACTAAAACGAAATTATCCCCCCAAAAAAAAAAAAAAGAGGAAAGAAAAAAAATTGATAGGGACAAATTTATATAAAGAATAAAGGAAAATTACAGTTTGACTCCTGAACTATAGATTGTTTTTAAATTGCCCCCCTGTGGGTATGGATTGAAGCAATGTGTCCTTTGAACTATTTTAATGTAACAAATTGCCCCCTTCTACCTGTTAAAAATGATGTTAGACTTGTTATCTTTTTGGGCAGAATTTATCCTAAACTGCTAATGTAACGATAAGTATATCAGTGAATTTTCATAATTTTTCTCAATATATTTTAATTTTTATGAATTATTTTCTTTATACAGTAAATAAAATTCATAATAAATAGAATATATTGAGAAAAATCATGAAACTTCACCGATATGCCTATAAATCCATTAGCAATGTAGGATAAATACTGCATAAAAAATAACAAGCCTAATGCCATTTTTCAGTCCAAAAACACAAATGGCTAATTGTGAGAATGGGGTAATTTAAAAACGGCCACAAGTTTAGGGAGCACATTGCTCCAATCAATATACCACAACGGGCAATTTTAAAACGGCCTATAGTTCACGGGGCCAAACTGTAATTTCCCCAAGAATAACTGATAAGCTAACTGCTTTACAGAGGTTCCAAACTATATACCAATCCAGCATGGTGGAGGTACCTGGAAGTTCCTTTTCAGTATGGCAAATTGTTCAATATATGCACACATATATACAGCACTGATACCAGAGCATACACATTGTAATGACCCATGAGAGCTTCAATTCACAAAATTTCTACATATTTAATGAGTTGATACACACACACACACATAGAGACACATATATGCACACATATATACAGCACTGATACAGAGCATACACATTGTAATGACCCATGAGAGCTTCAATACACACAGCTTTTACATATTTAATGAGTTGATACACACACACATGTGCACACATGAAGATGATTGAAAAGACCAACGGACGAATTATGGGTCCAAGTAAATGATTTCGGCGCATACCGAAGCTCGCCGGAAGCGCAGCAACTCTTTTAGCAACTCAAATCCTCCATTGAGAGGAGCGGGCTTAATAGTCATCTTCTCGAGCACAGGTGAATTTGCAAGCAGAAAGTTAATGAACTCAAGTTCAGAACTAAGACCAGATATGCCAGATATTTTCACAAACTGCAGTTGAGCAAATGGGCAGTCCCAATGGTCTTGTTCTTCCCAAAAGTTTGCAACTGTTCCCACAACGGTTTGATCCTCCTGCCGAGTCTACAAAAAGTTCAAGAAATTCTAAGTTATTTCTGAAAACAGGACTTTTAATGTAGGTTCAGTTTCTAATCTAAACAAAAGTTACAGATATGGAGAATTGACATGATATGAAAGTAGAAAGAAACACAATCTCATTTCACATAAAGTTATACAATACTTGATAGGAAGAAGCTCACCAGCATCTCTAGTTCTTGTAGATTAGGGGAACTTCTTAGTAGGCATAGAGCTGCTAAACTCTCCTCCAAATTGTTAAAGTTCATGATTATGGAAAGATAAGTCAGATCAATACACGGATGAGGCAGCCTTTCTGGCACAGTGCCAACAGCCAAATACTGGAAACAAAACAATGAGTATAATAAACATATTAAATAAATACATAAGGTGGTTTTTGAATCTATCCATTGAGTTTCACATAAAATTTTAGGTTTCAACACACGAGTTGGATGTGCAACATAGAGTGATCAGCACAATCATCAAAGAAGCACAAAAATGAAGTCATTTAATGAAATCGCCAAATGTCTTAACCTAAAAGTATGGAGAAACACAAATTGACTCATCCAAATGAAGATAAGAAGCATGATGGCCTAATTTCAAACTTGTATAACCCATTGGGCCATGGGTATATAAAATAGAACACTTACCTTTAAAAAATAACTCTGCACTTCAAGCCTTCGAATATGGGGCAGATGAACGAAAAACTTGAGCAAATTGCTAGAATTGACACGAGTCAGATTTTGGTCATTCCCAACATTCACATACAATCCAATAGAAACTATAGCCAAAGCGAAGGTATTCTTGAAACTAACTTCATCAAAAACACCTCCAATGTCAAAAAATTGGAGATTTGGAGCATGGATATTAAAACGGGTAAAACCATCAAAGTTCATCAAAGTCAATCTCTCAAGCCGAGGGCAGCTAGAAATCAGAGTTTCAAAAACGTCTTGGGCCATGGTAATGTGCTGAAGATCAAGGCTCTTCAGACACCTGAAGCCATTGAATGTTGATGGAAGTTTTAGCAAACAATTAAATAGCTCTAGATGAATCAAATTTTGGCAAGAGTATAAACAAGAAGGTAGCTTGTAGCGTTGACCCTTCCATATTTCAAGGATAAATTCTTTGAAATAGCTTCTTGACAGATATAGGATCCATCGATCAATGTCACCAACACCTGGAAAGTCTTTGTGAGAGAGCTTGAACTTGTGTATCGGGCCAGTGTGAAGTAAGAGAACATGATCAATAATGTTCACGACCTTATTCCTGATAAGTGCTTGATCTTGGGAAGAAACTGAGAAACAATGATTATCAAATACGAGTTCTGGAAGGGTAACCCATTTATACCTCCATTTGCTTGACAGGATACTTGTCCTCACTGCATCCCTAATTGGCAACTTTGACAAAATTTTGTCGACAATGTGAGCTGGTAAGTTGCTGATTTTGTCTAGCTCCATCTCTATTTTGCAAGGGAACTTGGGTTCTCCTTTTTGCTTCTGACATGTATAAGGAAAAAATGGAACAAATGAAATCATTCACTGGAGATCAGAGGAACCTAGGTTATCTAGTGATTTGTAAAGGTAGCATGAGCACCAGCTGCAGTAACTAAATGCAGACAAGGAACCACAGAATTGTATCATGTGATGACTGTACACCATTTTGGTAACTTAATCAAATTGCACATTTCCCAAAGAAGCATTTCATTTGTCAATTTAAGAATATGTATATAGCTTTTATGTAGATTAAATTATGGAAAACCCACTCAGTAGCATCTGAGCCAGAGAGTTTCTGCTCTCTATATTGGGGCTCAAGTGGCACCTGCCAAAGCGAATCTGCTCACTGTTGCTGTCGTGATTGGACACAATGGTTGGTGCCAGTGCAAAAATCACTTTTGACAGCAATGTTAGTTAAATTAGGAGCTACAGATTAAATAGGCATCAAGATTGAAATCACAAATAGAAGTGTTTCCATTTAAAGTGTTCTCTTCATAAACAGTTCTTGTATTTAGAGAAACAGGGGACTAATGGATGTTGGATCAATGGATCATGTTGGTATTGAAAGAACATCAATGTCAAGTTGACCCCATTTCTTAAGGTATCCTTGTTTTGAGTTTATCGCATTACAGAGAATTTTTTATATAGCTGCCTGTCTGCCTGTGTATCAGAGAACCAAGAACCTTGTATCACTAATATACTCGCTGCTGAGCAAGCGAAACTAAGTTATGCAAAATAGTAATGTTGTCATGCAGCAACTCACTAATGAAGGAGAATCTGTTTAGAAATTCAGGGGGTAGTTGCCATACAAATGAATGACATAAAATTATAAAATTGGAGTCTTTTCAAAACTAGAAAAAGAAAGCTCCACAAGCCAATGTCAATAAGGAACACAGTGGAGATTTGCAAACCATGATGCTGCAAGAATGTGAGCTGCAAGCATCTCTTTCACACACACCCCATTCAAACTCTTGATTATCTAATTCAAACATATGGGGAGAACTCCAGTGTTTAATGTCAAAGGGAGTTCCATCAAGACAACCGAATGATCATGAGACGATTAATGAAATAAAAATGAAGGGAGGCATCCAGCTTCTTTCATTGAAAGATGATCTGAAAAAGCTTTATGACTGAGTTGAGAAGCTCTTTTCCATATTATGCAGTTAAGGGAAGTTCCCTCCACCTGGATACATTAAGTGACTTTTAGTTTTTTAGTTTTTTTTTTTTTGGTGCTCTTACAAATAGAATTCTAACCGGGTAATTCAGGGAAAAAAAAAAATAAAGAAAGAAAAAAAAAGAGGAGAATTCTGGCAGGAAAATCCGATAGTTACTATTCTTCTATTGTCATGCAGGTCTTCAATGACAAGGTTATCCAAAATAAGCAAACTGAAGTTCCAACTGTCCTTCAGAAACCAGAAAGTTTCTCATAGGTAATGTTAATGATCTAATTGTGTTAGCTCATGCAAATAAAACGTGGTTTGGTTGCAAAGATCATTCTAATTATCACAAAGATGTCCAGCAAAATAATAAACAACAGCAACTAGGAATCATTTTTCCGTTCAAAAGTGAAAGAGAAAATCAACAGACTGTGCTATATTCTTGAAATGAACAGTGGTAAGTATATGATAAACAGTTCATGGTCGAGAGTATTAAGTCAAGGATACCAAAATGAAAAATATGCAACACTTTCATATGCAGGGCAGCTCAAACTTACCATATGCAACACTACCAGTGGCATTTCATTTGCAACACTATCAGGAGATTTGAGGTAAGGCAGAACACTTTGTGTTTCCAAGAAGATTGTGAACCCACCAAAAGCTTGATTCAGTGATTTCTACCAATTAGAAAAAAAGAAAAAATGGATGGACATAGTTAGCTATGTATTGCAATCTCAAAGGGAGGTTTAATCATTAGAAGCTTACAATATTACACAATGCCAGAATATTGTTGCTATAAGAAATATTTCGACTAAACAATCAATACAAAATACTTCAAGGAAACATCCACTTGAAAATTTGCATATATTAACATACGATTTAGGAAATAAAACATATTATCAAACAACATTCATACATATCATGTAGGGACACATGGCAATCATGGAAAAAGTTGTTCAATTGATTCATGGCCTGTTTGAATGTCTTATGAAAATTGAATTTGAACATTGCAATTTGATATAAGTTTGTAAAAAAATTCATCATTGTGAATGGGATAATTCAAGATAATAGCAGCCATCATCATAACTGGCACTAAAAAATTAACAAAATAGTGGCATTTTATGAATTCCAAGAATTAATCTTGTTTCATCAATTATCCCATTCAAGATGATTGATATATGCCTTAAATGCTACACAAAATACAAATGAAACCATTTAAATTCCATGGGACAAACCAAACATGCCATTATTCATTGATCAGAGATGGCCCATGGTCCCCCCCCTCTTCCTCTAATGACTAAGATGAGAAAGCCCATGTTCAAAACAGTTGGATTCTGCCAATCTGTTTCCCTTTAAAACTTGACCATTGTACTAATACTGAGTTACTGACCCAAAACGCAAGTTTTAATGGTGATTTTCTTTAAAGAAGCAACAACCCATATGGTCAAATGTAAGCACAACCCATTGCTAGCGTGATTAAAGCAAAGAGGCAGCTGTGCATTAAACGTACATAGACAGTGGTAGCTAAGCAATGACAAGCATACAAGGCAATGGAGTGAATCAAAACAGTCCGATAACATGATCACCCAAAAGGGGAAAATGGGGGAAAAAAAAAAAAGCCATGTAAAGATTAAGAAGTGAACGATTAGAAGCTATAATGTGAAATCAGACAGATGCATGGAAGAGTTGGGTTTATATAATGTAGGGGAGTAAGCATGTACCGCATATGAAAAGGACGGTCGAGGGTCGTCAGGTCTGACACGGTGCTGACTGATCTCTGCTGCTCAAAGGGAACCATTTTCACGGTCGCAGTAAGTCAGTGGGTCGTCTCTGTACGTGAAGAAGAAGAATTTAGAGAGAGAGGGAGGGAGATGGCAAACCCTAAACCCGATAGTTGGTACCCACACTACCCAGTAAGTAGACAACCCACAGAAAAAGGGAAAAAGGAATAAATAGGATATGGTTTTTTCCATTGCCGGGATTTGAACCCGGGTCGCCTGGGTGAAAGCCAGGTATCCTAAACCGGACTAGACGACAATGGATTTGTTATTTGTTCTAAACACTTTCTGTATTTTATAATTAACTACTCCCTTAGTCTCAATTTATACGTATACATTGATTATACAGCAAGTTAAGAAATACATTGATTGTTTTAACTTTATTATAATTTTTATGATTTTATTGTCATCCACTCATATTTCTAGTGGTATCCACCAATTAATAAATTTTTTTATTACTATTGCACCCATATGTAAATTTACTACCTTCTTCTTTTCACATTCATATCTTTTTCATAAACCAAAATCTCATAAACTTTTACATTATTGTACAATTTTTTGAAAGCTCTAATAAAAATATATAATTATTGATCAATGAATAATGAAATGATTCCAATAATGAAAATATACATTTTTTTTTAAATATAATTATATTTTTTTAAAATTGTTTTAATTACAAGTTCATACTTTTGTTCAGCTTTGCGATATTGAACATCAATCAATGTTCAAATAGGAGTAATTGAACATATCACTATGTTCAGTCACCCCAACCGAACATATAAAAATGCTCAGCACGAAATGTCGAACATTACAGAATGTTCAATAGGTACTAGTAGCATATCATCCTATATTCAATAGTCGTCAAACAAACGTATTAAAATATTTAGCACATTAAATTAGAACAAATTACAGAATGGTTGGCTCACTTTCTCTTCATGGAGTGAATAAAATAAGCTAATTTGTGAAATAAATACCAGAATGGTTGGGCTACTCTCTTCGTGCAGTGAAGAAAATAAACTTCTCTTTGGATGAATATATATATATATATATATATATATATATATATATATATATATATATAGAGAGAGAGAGAGAGAGAGAGAGAGAGAGCTTTTTGCAATTAGGTGGGTGAAAAATGTCATTGTGGAAATATGCAACTCATCTGTTCTTCAAAATATTACAATTTTTTTAACGTCAGTTTTTTCAAAAATCAACCGTCGAATTACTGTGATTTTTTGCAGGCATGACATACAGAAGATGTGCATATAATCCAACGTACGGTCAGTTTTACAATATGTCATCTATAATAAGTCATATGAAGGCGACCTGGCATAACTTTGCGTCAAGCCGGTCTGATAATAGCATTACTATATATATATATATTATATAATATATAGAGCAGTTTGCTAGGCTGATGTGGCTGTCTCTCATTAATTCTCTCACTTTCTTAATTTTTATTGGTTGATTTCTCTCTCTCCAAGCAGATAACCTCCTCTCTCTCTCTCAATTGGTTTTTAATTTATATTAGGATAAGATTTCAATTTTGAATTTAGATAAACCTCCTTCTCTCTCTCTATCCAGCTTCTCTCCTTTTCTTCATTCTCATTGGTTGATTTTATTTTATTTAATTTTATAAAAATCTCATATTATAAGATAAGAATTGAATAACCTCCTCCTCTCTCTCTCAATTGGTTTTAATTTAAATTAAGATAAGATTTCAATTTTGAATTTACATAATTTATTTTATAAGAATAATAGGTGAAGGCCCCTCCTCTCTCTCTCCACGCCTCCTCTCTCTCTCTCTCTCTCTCTATCTCTATCTATCTCTCCACGCCTTCTCTCTATCTCTCTAGCAGCCCCACATCTCCTCTCACCACTACTGCTGCTCCTTCCAAGGACCAGGTATCTTCTTCTTTTTTTCCATCTTTTTCTTCTTCTTCTTATTTTTCTCTCTTTATATAATAAGATATATATTTTGTTTCTATTTTTTACAGAATTGCACTATATTTCTATTTCTTTTTCTCTCTCTCCACAGTTCCACGCTACTGCTGCTGCTTCGAAGGACAATGTATCTTCTTCTTTTTCTCAATCTTTTTCTTTTTCTTCTTATTTCTCTCTCTTTATATAATAACATTTACGCTAAACTTCACATATTACTTCACATATTATTTCATCACATTAATTGATTTTATTCTATACTCAAGTGGTGGCATGGGTTGCCAAATTGTTGTACAGGTGATCCTCCTTCTTTTGTCTTCAATTTCACACTAGCAGTTGACTTGCTTTGCTTTCCCACCTCTTCAATTTTATTACTTTAATTAGTACATCTGTCCAGTGCAATTTTATCTTTAATTAGTACATCTGTCCAGTGCAATTCTAGAAAGCCAAACAATGGTGTTTATTTAAGAGCACATATATAAACGAGTACATGTTTCTTTTCATGTTTGCTTTTTACTGTGCAAATTAATTTAATGTTCATAATTTTATTTGTGGTTGCCGCGCATCGCGCAGGCCCCGCATCACGCAGGCCGCGCATCGCGCGACTCAATACTAGTATATATATATATAATAGTTTTTTACGATCAGTATTTTGAAAAATCGACTATTGAATCACTGTAATTTTTAACATGTATAACATTTATAAAAAAAAAGAATAATCAAGTAATTACTGCTCTATTTTCAATATCTTGCTAAATTTACATTTTCAGCCGGACATAATTGAAATATTTATAGAATTTTACCTGTTTTATTTAGGAGTTTATTTTTTTAGTTTGATTAGGTAAAATATCCAACATCGAGCTTTGCATCTAATGCTTAGAGTTACTTTTATTTAAAGGTAAAAATACGTACCAATACACCATCGATCAGATCATCTACACGCAACACCATTACATCATCTTCATTCTCTTTACAGGAACGACTGGAGTATGGATAGTTACCGAATTAACAAGAAATGATAGAGGAAGCCGTTAATTTTGATTTTTGAGCCAAACTTGCTCAACTAGAAACCAACAAGAAACCCACGAAGGGTTGGTATGGGATTTGAAGTTTTCCCATGGTTTTCCACTTTGATGGTGACACGTATAATAACAGGTAATATTTTAATTTAAACATTCATGAATCTCATTTAATTTACATTTCGTGAAAGATTTAGAGAAATTTTGTTATCTATAGCTAGCTGCCTTCTAGTGATAATGTTTGGAAAATGTGACACGTCACATCAATTTGGACTAACTCTTTATTATAAGATTTGTTTGATAAACTTAAAAAATTGGCAAGTTGAAGATGAATTTAATTAATTTTTATTTTATTATTATTTAATTTTTTTTTTTAAAAAAAAATTTATCTCTCAAAAATTTTCCTTTTTTTTAGTGTTATCATTTTTCGTCCTTTATTTTTTCCAAAATCATTCAAATTTCACACGACATCCAAGTAGACCGGTAAATTATTATTCCCTCAATTATTAATTAAGGTAATTTTCATGAGGGAGATTCAAAAATTATATTGTATAATTTAACTAAGTTTTTAATTTGTTTATGTATATTCAAAATCTTACAATTTATCTTTGAATTTCGAGTTATTTTTAAAATTTTAAATTTTGTTATATCCTTTTATGTTACTAGGTGAGTTACCGTGCTGTCCAAATGTGTTATTTTTTATGGGTTTATAAATAGCAAAAGTACAAAATTATTGAGTACAATTTAATATGACCACTTAACTATATAAGCCTGTTAGAGTTTTACGGTCATAGTGTTTTATCTATATTTTCGACAGTAGAAAGCCCTTCAAAGTTTAAATTACAAACTATAGAAATGTGCAAAATATTTTTTCTCTTTGCTATGAAGGGCTTCCTACCGTGGAAAATTACATGGGGGTTTTGTATAGAGTCGCCCGCTGGTCTCACACACTCCTTTATTCTCTTATTTTTTTTTATCGGTCCGCCAATCGATTGTAATAGTGCTGACCAGATATAGAAATTTGAAAGAGTAAAAATCATAAGACACACCGATTGCAATTTGATTAGAAAAAGCACAAATTGTAAAATTTGGATTGGAAGGAACAGAAATTGTAAAAATTAGAGTGAAAACAGCAGCAATTGTAATTACAATTGAAAATTGCAATATATGAGTCCTCTTTTTTACCACAACGAGGAAAGAGAAAGACACAGAATGAAGGCAAAATTAAAATTGATTGAAACAGTCAAATCAATCTTACCTATAAAGAGTAACAATTACAAACAATTAGGCATGAAATAACAAAATTCCAAAAATTTGTATGAAATTGCAAAAATTGAAATCAATTGAAATTTTTCATTCGATTGCATATCAAGCCTTTTATGATATGTATAGATAAATATAGATATAGAAAAGATAACGTGCACAATTTTCCCTCCCCTCCCCCAACCCAACACCAAAACACACAAAGCAAAGAAAAAGAAAAAGAAAAAGAAAAAGAAAAAAAAAAGAAAAAGATCGAAAAAGGATGGAAAGATGCTGAAAATAATTTAGAAATGGATTCCATTTCTAAGCTATTTTTTTTCCTCTCACATTTACAAAATTCAGACAAAATACTCGAAAATAGAAATGTTAAAAATTTTAAATCCAAATATTTTTCTTTATAAATAAATTATGACATATTGGGTTGACTAGGCGCTCTGTATTCGGGCTTCACTGTTTAGTGCCTCAAAGTGGGACATGGAATGGTCCAATTATACAAATTCTAAAGCAGCCCAAAATCGTCTGGGTCGGGCCGGCAAACCGGTCGAACCCCCAGATTTGGGTTTGGCGTTAGCTCCGTGATGCCGTTTTCCAAGCACAGAATATCCCATTCACAATTTTTTTTTTTAAGCCTTCATTTCACGTTCACATTGTTAACAAGAAATTTTGAATTTTCAAGAGGATTAATTATTTCCTAAAAAAAAAAAGGATTAATCCTTGAAGTTTTTCCCAGAAGAACCCTGGAATATGCATTACCATGCCAAGTGGCAAACTTGCAAAGACCCATTCAAACCCTATTGAAATTTTCGCAGCATTTTCTGTTTTATATTAACAAGTCATATATCGAGTATCATGTGCTTCTATATATTTGAACCTGAATTTTCTCTCCTGAAAATAGACATATGCAACTAAATTAACAAGCTACCGGCAAATTTTTCAAAACATTTAGCTCCGGATAATTATGAAAAAAGTATTTTATTAGAGCATCTTTATGCAAAAATCAAATTTGACACCCCAAAAAGATACTAGTTGATGCCAAATTCCACTTGCCCAAATGGTACTAGTTGATGCCAAATTCTAATTATAGCATCAAGTGATGCCAAATTTGTCAAATTTAGATTTTGCATTGGAGATGCTCTTATGATTAAGGCATATGGATATTGATATTCCTTCGCCTCCTCAATCAACCTTTCTGTCTCCTTTATGTAATCACGACCCATTGATGTATATAAACAAATCATTAATAATGGAAAGTATATATTCTCCTTTCATACTATAAAAATTATAGGGCATCCATTCACACAACCTATATAGCACGTTTTCAAGTAAAATTGATTGGACAATGCTGTAAAAGAATTTTACAATTTTAATTTTGGGGTTTAATTTTCAAACATCTTCAAACCAAACCCCCCCCCCCCCCGCCCCCCACATACATATACATACACACACACACATATATATATATATAAACAAAAGAAGAGGGTGAAATCTTTCAATTAAGTTGATGTTTGAGAATAAATTGCACTTAGCTGGATTCCATATCAATCTGGTGGGTTTCAACCATTTTTGTGATGCTAACGTACATGACCCAACTAGAGGAGCCAAGATGGAAGTTTTTGTTTTTTGTTTTTTTGTTGTTTTTTTTTTTTTAAGAACGTTAATACATAAGCAGAATTGATTCATCAAGGACCAGTCCACAAATTAAAATGTGAACCACTCACCATCCAGTCCTCTTTTTTTCATACAATCCGTTTATGTCGCCTCATTTTAATTTGTGGACCCATATATACGTTGTAAATTGATCAGTTCTGATATATAAGAGCCATATATATAATATATGCTAGTAAGGAATCTTAAATTCGAAACGTATAAATCCAAATCCATTAATTCATCCCACCAAGTGGACTAGCTCCAATTGGTTACAGAAAGGATCGGAGTTAAGAGCATAAGCAAGAATGAGTTGGCCATGCTTACATCATTGCAGTTATGTAGCATGTTAATAGATGTACTTGTTGAGACTTTGTGATATGGTGCGAGTGGTCCTTTTCAACTTTGATATAACTTCTATATATTTGTCAAATATTCGCAACCTACTTGTGTAGAAAGTTGTGATCAAATAAGAGACATGAAAGAAGATTATAAATGTTGACTTTTCCCCCTCCATATCCTTCACCGCCAATTTGCCAATTTCTCTATATATAACTTTCACAAGATCCAAGTCAATGTCTTCCCTCCCTCTCTCTCTTCTCTCTCTCTTAAATAATTTCAGTTCCTGTTCGTCCAAACATAAACATTTCTTTAGTTACAAGATTAAAAAGAAATTGCTTTTAGTGAATCAAAGACCAGCAAGAGACAATGGGAAACTCATGCACTATCCAAGCAAGAAAAGGGTATCATTCATTTCATTTCATTTCTTTGTTTCATCTCTCTTTATCTTATGAATATGATATATGTATATATATATGCTTTGTTTATCCTTTTTCTAACCGCGTTAATTAAGAACTCTTCTTCTTTATTGTTAATTTTATCGTTTTTAATGGATGATAACGTTAACAGTAATGACGGAATGATTTTAAGTTTTATTAATTATAATAAAAATGGGGTTTGTCGAAAACTTTACAGAAGAAGAAGAAGATTCAAATTGAAGCCAAGATCATTGAACTCCATGACCAACCACAACATCGCAACTCAACATGAAGGAATAAAGACTATTCGGGCTGATAATCTTTGCGATTTCTCGAGCATTTCGGATCTTTGTGTTTGTATAGTGACTTGGAATATGAATGGGCAGGTGAAATATTCAGAAATTAATCCTAGTTCATGCTTAATGAACAGAACCATTATATATATACATGTGTTATATATTATACAGTTCTGTTCTTATAAGGATGTCCTGAAATATTATATGAGTCTGTTCAAGCTAGATAATCATTAATTAATTTGCGGCTTAAAAGCTAAGTTTAAGTTGGATCGATCTATTTCAAAGACTGAGCTCTGACATTTTTATAAGAACACAACCGTGTATGTGTGTGTATGTATATATATATATAAGTTTTATATATTTTTTGTTTTGTGATAGCAAGTTATGTTATTTTGAATTTTCATGCGTGATGAAGGTCTCTTATGAAGACTTGGAAATGCTCTTTGGGAGTGACCAGAAATTTGATCTACTTGTGGTTGGTTTGCAAGAGGTGCCACGAAACAACATTTCTCGATTGCTGCAAGCAGCTCTAGCTGAAACTCATGTGTATGGAACCATTTTTTCTTCCATTCTTTTAATTTTAATGTACGAATTTTCCAATTTTCGGTAGAAAAATTTAAAATCTCGCCGCCCTATCCTAGTTGGTGGGATCCATCTGAATCCCACATTTTAATACTTACCACCATTTTGAGAGAGCGGAATTGGATATTTTATTTATTTATTTATTTTTATTTAGCTATAGCACTTGCATTTGACATGCAAGGTAAAACTTTTATGGATGGAATCCACACTCATGTGAGATGCATGTGGGTTCCACTCATCAAGTTCTTTTTTTTTTTAACTTATTTTTATTTTTATTTTCTTCATATATTCCAGTGAGAAAGCCATGGATTTTGAATGTGGAGCTTTACTTTGTTGGAATGAGTATAGTCCTTAGAGAATGAAACTTGTGGTCCTTATTTTCCTTTTTACCTTTTATTTTATCCTTTTTTTCTCCTTTGGTTATTTATTAATCCCAAGTATAGCCTACCCTATAAAGTTATGAGCGACGGAATGAGAGAGAATTTTCCTTTTCGTTTCTTGGTGAGAATCAAGCTTTAGGGAAGCCCAACAATGCTCATTAATTTGCAAGGTAGTCTACGAACCCTAGGCCAAAAGGTCAATGGCGTTTTAAACTTTCTTGCAAAAAGCAAATTGTATCTTACAAGAAATAGAAAGGCGGCCAAACACACCCTTATTGATTAATTTAAGTGATATATAGTTAAGTAAATAAGGATTATTTATTTATTTAGTTTGCTTTAAGTACCGATTATTCACTTACGTACTCCTGTATGATGACACTAATAATTTTCTTTTGAACCCATGAAGGCTATTAGGAAAAGCCATTATGCAATCTTTGCAGCTCTATGTGTTTGGACAAAAGAACTCAGAGTTGTTGATTAAAGGTGAGGTTTAATTTAATTCATTTTCTCCTTTAGATCAAGGTTGATATCAGTATTTCAATTTTATATTTTTTAAATCTCTGAATTATTTCTGTTGGTGTGAAGAATTAAAGGTGGATAAACATGCTGTTGGGGGTCTTGGAGGATTAATTAGGCGAAAGAAAGGGGCTGTAGCAATCAGCATTAACTACAGAGGAATCAGAATGGTATTCATCTCTTGCCATCTCTCTGGTACGTCTCCATTTCTCTCTCTCTCTCTCTCTCTCTCTCTCTCTATATATATATATATATATATATATATATATATATATATATATATAT
>JAESVK010000138.1:5888703-5901011 GCA_017140935.1 Hamamelis virginiana | reverse complement strand
TATATATATATATATATATATATATATATATATATATATATATATATCAGGAGTGCTAATATCACGTGGTTGGATTAGATGTCCTTTTATGTATGTTATGCCTGCCAAAAATCACAGTGATTTGACGGTTGATTTTTGAAAATTGTAATTTTGAAAAATAGTGACTTTTTTGTTCTTTAAAATGTCACCATTTTTTCACAGACGAAACGAACAGTTAGATCATTGTAATTTTTGGCAGACATGACATACATAAAAGAGTTATTTAATCCAATGGTCGGTTTTTCAAAATATATTCTACAAGTGACTCTAGATGAGGTCACCTAATACAAGATGATGTTAGCACCATATATTAACCTGATATATATATATATATGTGTGTGTGTGTGTGTGTGTGTTTTCTAGTCAGGGATACCTAACTTTAACTAAAGTCAGCTAAGAATACAAGCCCTTAGATTGGAATCTGGGCTTGCTTAAAATTTTTCTGAATTATAGGTTAGTTTCACAAATTTTTTTAAAACTTCAATAGCGAATAAATAATCCCATGAAATACAAGTTCACAAACCCCCAAAACCATATATAAACTTCATTTCTGTAGGATTTATATTTTATGAAATACAGAGTTGGATTATATATTTCTTTCACTCTGAAATTGTGAATTGTCCCGCAAACTTCCAAGCCTGGTGTTTGGATTGATGTAATGGGCCTGATTTGAAGCCAGAAATGGCCAGTCTGTATCTTAATATCAGGCCCGAACAAAGCCTTGGGTTTTCTGATTCATAAAAAAGCCCAGATTGATGGGCAACGAGAGTGAAAGCAAGCCCAGAATCATAGTCCATAAAACGTACTCCGTAACAAGCTTGATGTTTGTACACATATATATGCAGCTCATGCGCACAATGTGGAAGAGAGGAACAGTCAGTGCAGGCACATATCACACTCCCTCTTCTCCAAGAACCAGAACCCATATGCAAGACCTGCCCAGATCACAGTTTGGTTGGGAGATCTCAACTATAGGGTACAGGGCATCGATACGCACCCAGCCAGAAATTTGATACACAAGAATCTACAGAGAGTAAGTTCAACACATATATCTTTTTTTTTAATAATAAAAAAAAAACATTAGGTAATTAAGGCCCTATTTACTTCGTGAAAATTTTTTCAAATTTTATTTTCTGTGAAAATTTTTTAAAAACAGTTTTCATTTTCAGTTTTCAAAATTTAAAAAATATGTTTACTTTGCAAAAAAAACTATTTTCAAAATCTAAAAATAATGTAAATGCATTCGCTAAGACTATATATTATCTCTATATATTTTATTATTTTTAGTTTTTAGTTTTATAGTTGATCTACATATTTCTTTCTATGTTTATAAGCATTGCCACGATATAATCCTTGTTTTCAGTTTTCGTGAAAATACAAAAAACGTCTTTTTAATTTTTTCACATTTTTAAAAAACTAAATTCATTTTTTTGAAAGTAGTTTTCATTTTTTACAAGTAATCGCATTTTTTAGACCGTTTTATGTTTTTATTGAAAATGAAAATGAAAATTGAGAAAATTTTCACGAAGTAAATAGGCCCTAATATTAATTTGAACCCACGTTGTCTGCTCAACAAGTTTCATATTCTGTATCCATTTTTCTTTTTTCGACATACAGTAGGATATATCTGAGCCCTTGTCGTCTGCTTAATAATGATCACAAGTTATCATTAACCTAAAATAACAGGAGTGATTCCCCATCTAGTTTAAGGTGGCAAAAACACTATATTATAGGATAAAACATTATGCATTGAAGCTGCCATTTTAGGAGGCAAAATTGAACCTCCCATGAGTCTTGATTATGGTAAAAGGGGGGAAAAATTGTTCCAAATTAAGTAACTGGGTTTTGTTGCATTTTCTATAATATATCACTGCATGCAGCTTCTCACCAGCAAAGATCAACTCTTACAAGAGGCCGAAAGAGGGCAGGTTTTCAATGGGTACTGCGAGGGAACGCTGGAATTTAAACCAACATATAAATACAATGTGGGAAGTAGCAACTATGACACAAGTTACAAGGTATATATATATATATAAATGGATTTCCTCACTATCTTAATTGTAACTCTATAAATGCATTTTTCTTTTCTTTTACAAGTAAAAAACAAAAAAATAAAAATTAATCCAAACGGATCCTACTTGTATATATTCCCTTCCCTTGTATATATGTTAATTTCTTGATCTTCACAGGTAAGAGTACCGTCATGGACAGATCGGATCTTGTTCAAGATAGAAGATTTTGGGAAAATTACTGCAACATTACACTCTTATGAATCAGTTGATGGTATCCACAGTTCCGATCATAAACCAGTGAAGGCTCATCTTTGCTTAAAAGTTAACAAAACTTAAAATTGACACCACGGCATCCCCAATGATCACCATATATTCTAATTCAGCCAAACCCAATTATGGGTAAATGGGTAGCATTTTATTTATTTATTTATTTTTGTTATAGAAAGGTGGGATTCAATATGATTGGTTGTACACAAAAATTATATATACACACGAAGCAACATGAATCAATTCATTTTCATGAAACCATCCAAACAAGCCTTCCATGATGATGAGTAGAGCATTTGTTGAGAAAAACCCTAATCTGGGGCTGGCCCTGGGGACAATTAAGTAGCACAAGGGGTCGCTTTGGGCCTCTAAAATTTTGTTCAAAAGTATGCTCTCTAATGATGACACCTCATATAGGTACGTACAGTCATCCTAAAAGTTAGAGAAGAGAAAACAGAACACTTTTTGACCAGGCAAAAGGAAAATCAGCACTTATATAAGCTGCCACTAAATTTTGTGGGACACTAATTGTTAAAAAGTATCACGAATTTGCTTTAGAAATTTGCTTAGGGTTCCAAAATCTCAACCAATCCTTCTCTACTTATGACCCAAAATCTAAAAAAATTGCCAAATGAGCTATACACCGGACTGTTCCTTGAGTTTAATATTTGGCTAGAGAATCTATCGTACCTGTGTGAATTTTATCCTTCCCTCCTTAAATTCGCTCAAAGTTCATTTTATGTAGTACTAAATTGATAATTATCAATGATGATTCAAAGATGGCATGGTCTCTCTAGCTAGCTAGCTTGTATCAACTTGTACTAATGGAGCATCGATGAAGATATATGAAGTTATTATCACTGCCTTTATGTCTCAATTTCTTTTATGTCTCAATTTTGAAGAGTCGATGAATCATGGTCGATCTTTGTCTTCAAAATATAAATAAATTGCTGACATCAATTCGATCAGACTATTTAAGATCGTGATTGACTTAACGTTTTTTTCAAAAAAGGAGGTAAATGATACAGCTGTCTGATCAATCAACGTACTAAAGCTAGTAGAAAATAATATATTCCTCCAACACTCATTAACCACACCTACAAATCATCATTTCTCTTATTTATTGTAATGTTTCGAAAGTTTTGATAAATAAATAATAATAATAATACAAACAGATATACCATGCATAATCATTAAAGATCAAAACACACCCCTGCTCCCCTCCCAACCCACACCATGCATATATATATATATATTTGTATTTTTTTTTTTCTGACTAAATTGAGTTCCTACGCCCCTTAAAACTTAAAAGTTTCTTACTGAAACCCGTCCAAGCTCCGGCAAGTTGCCGACGTGTCGCAGTCCTAGAGTTAGAGACACGTCACCCGCAGGTGTCCCAAGCCTAGTAAGCCTTGATGCCACGTTGGCACCAGCTGCAACATCAATATTCCCATACTCGTTTTGCCGGAAAGACGTGTCATCAACTCCCACCGTCCGATGATGCATGCCGGCGGCTTCATGGGTCTTCATTAGATGATGATCGCGTTGAGGTACAGTAGTATAACTAGGTGACACTTCATAGCGTGACGTGGCAGCAGGTTGAAGGATTTGGGAGTTTCCCGAGAAGCAGTGAGTGTAATTGATGGTGTCGTGTGAAAGGTCGTTTTCTAGAGCATTAATGTCGGATCTTTTGCATGCTTGAGTTGTTGAGGCTATAGATTTCTGTGAAACGACGCCGTTTTGGTTTTCTAGCTCTTCTTGTGACGCTGATGCAGATGCTGACGCTGGTTCTTCTTCTTCTTTGGCTTCCTGCTGGTACATTTCCTCCACCATGGGTTTCCACAACCTAACCCTAGCATTTATGAACCAATTGGACACCTGCATGAAAAAAAAACTTATGTACAGTTAAAAACAAAGAAACAAAAAAGGACATACGTTGGCTGAAATTTGAGGAGGGTATTAATAAAGGCTCTGCAGCACTGAATTTATAAGATACCTAGTGTGATAAAATCATAAATGCTGGTGACTGTTATAGTGGTTTATTAGTAAAGGTATTAAAAAAGTGTAGTTGTTTGTCGGGGCTGGAGTGTGAAAACATATTTATTTCTGTGAGAGTTGGAGAAGGAACAGACAGTGTAATGAATGTGTGGGTGTGGGATGTTCCATGATAATATATTGACATCTTGGTGTAGTGACACATATTTCGATTCCAATAAAGATGTTTCGGATTCTAGGTGCCAGCTAACATACTCATGACATGCACATGCATATATATATTATTTTTAATGATATATTGATATGTTGGTGTAGTGACACATATTTCAGTTCTAAAAGAGATATTTTGGGTTGAAGGTGCCAACTAATTGATAAAGTCTTTCAGTAATTGTACCGGTGCCTACCTTCATTAGAGTGGAAAGGATTCAAGGGAAATAAAAAAAAAAAAAAAAAAAGTGCATGTGAGTGTGGGATGAAAAGACTATTCCGAATTGGGGATAAAAATTATAAAATTAACTCAAAACATATGGTAGAAGACAATGATATTGTTGGAGGATTAAGTAGAAAACTTTGTAAGTAGGGACAATGTCTGCCTATGTATTTTCCCTAACATGACAATGATATTGTTACTATAATGAGAGTCAGTTGGTTTTCTGCTACCCATTAACAATATTGATGTTTCTTCTTTCTTTTAGGGAGATTGATAGGCGTAACTAAAAAGTAAAAGAGCATTAATATCAACAATGGAGGGAATAGAAATTGATTATTGGAATGCATATATTTTTTTATGATTTATTCAAATGCGATGCTTTAAGCATTTCTTTTTAAATTTTTTTGGTACATGTAAGAATATCATTTAATAAAGACAACACTACACAACTAAACCAACAAAAGGATAGACTCCAAGTCTCCCTTATAAATATGGAAAATGCTATATGTCCTAAAAGTGTATCCCAAATGATGTGGCTGATGATTCAATCATTCCATTTTTTAGCAAATTCTCTCTCCATAATAAATGAAGGGTTATGATTAATTTGGGATGTTTTTTTGGGATAATTTTTTGGAATATATAGTGTTGTTACTATATAAATATGTTAGGGAGGCACTGTCTCTCACATGAGAATGGTATACTCACATTTCAGTCATATATCCCAATAAGGGAGGCAGTATATTGCTTGTTAGTCAAAATAACAGAATTCAGTAAAAAAAAAAAAGAATAAAAAAGAGGAAGCAAACTCTCAGCAAAAATACCTTAAAGAATCACTAATGCTGATGAAATAATTAAACTTGCTTTACTTGAAGATACCGTAAAGATCGAGATTAATTGTTGCAATTTACTATATGCTGATGAGTTAAATACCCTTCAATTTACACCTAGCTATGTCATGTAATATTGATAAGATACAAATAATAGACATCCAATATCCATACACTCATATTTTTATAAATAAAAAATCACATATTTAAGAATAAAGTGGCTCTTAGTTTCAGATTAACTTAATATTTGGTAACTATGTCAGCTTATTATAGGAGTACATGCATGGACTTATACTTAAACCTATCAAAATAAAGCCTGTAAACTTACCAAAATAAGGCCTGTAACAAGTATATGCATGAAAAAGTGGAAATGGACATGAATTATATATCAATTAATTAAGCTGACATGATTGGGGATGTCCTAATTAAATTTCAGTTTCCACTCATGCACACAAGAAAGTATATTTATTTATGGACAACTTGATAATTAACCAGCTTGTATAAGCTTGTTCACAAGCCCAAAGACGCTCCAGCAGGCTCAAGTTTTATTCTCTTAACAAAAATACCAATAGAGCACCTCATGAAAGCAATGATGTCTAAATTTTTTGGAGCATGCATGTTACAGCTGAATAGGGGGTCTATGTTGCATAAATTGGTATGATATGAGTATCATATCAAATTCTAAAATGTTTGAAATTAGGAAAATAAACAAGCTCAACCTCGGTTGAAGTTTGATATATAGTTGACCTTCCAACAAGCTCTACCTAGCATATATGAAGAACTCAAGCAAGAGGAGCTTGAACTATAGAAAAATAAAATCCACTCTATCCCACATCACCTAAATAAAAAAGTTTGCTATATCAAGCCTTCCACCTACAAAATTACACTTTTAATTAGGTTAGAAACTTAACATGTTCAACCCAATGCTTGATTCAACATGACTCATTCAAACGTAGACTGGTTGAAACTACCAATTCATCACTAATTGTTTTGTGGGAGTTTTTATATGAGAGGTGGCTTACAAAATCCATTTTGAGAAGATAAGTGGTCTAGGTTTAAGGTTATAATGGTACCTCCAAAGGGGAAAAAAAAAACTATTTTGTGGCAAAAGAAAAAAAAAAAACAATATAGTTTCTATTTTTATGTTGTTTTGATGTCTTAGACAAATTTGTTTTGGAAATTATTTATGAGCTACTTGAGGATTATTAAAATAGTTTTTTTTCAGTCAGTTTACTGTCCTTCATTCCAATTTTAGTTAACTCTTGCTATTTTTCAGTTGGTTTTTGTTTTCCTAGTTAGGATCTTTAATTTGTTTCATAAATACTAGGCTTGTAGTTTTGTTAAGCAACAATTTTATTCAACCTCCCCTTTTAGCCTCCCCTTTTTTCTTACTCGGAGTGTCTAATCAACTTGGAACAAGTATTTTGAGAAATAGACCATTAGATTAGATGTTCCACTTATACATATCATGCATGCAAAAAATCACATTGATCCATCGGTCGGTTTTTCAAAATTTAGATTGTGACAGTTTTTAATAATTTTTTATTATTGTTTACAATTTTTTTCAAAATTGTGAGAGAAAAATTATGAAAATCCAATCATTGGATTAATATAATTTTTTGCATCATGATATGTATATAAGATGAACATCTAATCCAATGATCCGTTTCTCAAAATATCTATTCCAAATTGGCCAGACACACCGGGATGGAAGAAAACGGAGACTAAAAAGGGAGGTTGAATGGAATTTTCCTTTGTCAAGACAGTAGATTATTAATATTAAATAAAAGTATTCTCTTCCTCGATCAAATCCAAAAAAAAAATTCTCTTTCATTTTCCTATCATTCTTGGTGTTTCTTTAAAATCAGTATTAAATTTTATTGATTCCTTTAATTCTTGATATTTTTATGAGAAAATTAAAGTTGTTGTATATATATATATATCCATTCTTGAATTAATTATGTTTGATTTTGAATTAAAGTTGTATCCACTTCTAATTCTACCCAACATTCAAAATATTCAAAACCAAACAAACCCCCCCTTCCCACACCCACCCTTAATATAAAATATTAAAAACCACAGCCGGATTTAAAACCAAAAAACAAAAACCAAAAAAACAAAAAAGCAAATTAAAAAACAAAGAGAAAAAAACACAAGAAGAGAGAAGAAAAAGAAAAGTTACAATGAGTTCTCTCTTTCACCTATATGACGTATCAAACCTTATATGTAAGAAAATGAAATAGAGAGTACCTGACTTCTGGATAAACCAGTCTGTCGAGACAACAAATGCTTATCTGCATCGCTTGGGTACCTGCAGAAACCACAAATCACCACAAAAATGACATCACCTCCTCCTCACAAACAACAACCAAAAAAAAAAAAAAAAACCTAATAATATAATCATGAGATTAGACCCAAATCTTTATGTCCCTTTTAACATTCAATATGTTTCAGGATCAGCATCAGAAGCAGATAAGATACTGCAGTCATCACTTTATATCCCTTTTAACATTCATTCTGCATCTACTTAATTAATAATTATGAGAGAGAGAGAAAAGAAGTTTTAAAGTTGTTTTTCAGATATTTAAGTCAGATTTGTATGGGTCTGTGATCAGTAAACTAGTTTGATCAGCTGGTCAAAGATGAGCAATGCAAAGAAGATTTTTTATTTAGTCAGCATTTTTTATTTTTTATTTTTTTTTTGGATTTCGAGACACGACAGACATTCTAAGGACACTGCATTACAGCTCTTTTAACGCTATAACAGAAAGGGACAATGTAGGGGAGATTGGGATTTGAAGCAGATTTCCTGTTATCAAGATCCCAATGAAGGTGTTGGCAAAAGAAAAAATTCTCGATCGATGAAGGTTAGAGAGAGACAATGTAGGGGAGATTGGGATTTGAAGCAGATTTCCTGTTATCAAGATCCCATTGAAGGTGTTGACAAAAGAAAAAACCCTCGATGAAGGTTAGAGAACTCTCGATGAAGGTTAGAGAGAGACAATGTAGGGGAGATTGGGATTTGAAGCAGATTTCCTGTTATCAAGATCCCAATGAAGGTGTTGACAAAAGAAAACATTCTTGATGAAGGTTAGAGAGAGGGAGTGAGCCCGGTTATACATGTGTCTCTCTTCTGCTTGGATTTTTCTATATTCGGATACTAGTATAATGACACATTATCCAAATTTATCACTTATTTCTCATTTAGATGACCAGCGTCACAATCCTAAGTAGCCAAGCATGACAAAATCCAAGCAAAAGATATATCCAAACTCGTTATATATAATCTCCCTGCTTGGGTTTGCTTGGATTCTAAAATTACGACACATCATCTTTATTACCATTCCTTTCACTTTAGATGATGCATTTTTAGATGATACCTTACAGTCTAAGGTACTCAAGTAATTCCCAGCATGAAAAACCCAAGCAGAGGATTTATAGCAATAACACATGCCTAGATGTTAAGTGTTTAGGAAGTTACGTACATATAACCGACTAATGAAGTAATTTCTAGGGAAAGAGAGAGAGTATACGGATGAAGGAAATGCTCAAAAAGCCAAGCTCTCAAAATGTTGACAGAACGTTCAGGCAATCCTCTTTGGGGCTTCCAAGCGTCTGGCTCTATTGACATATCCATTTGATGAAGGGATTTTTGGTGCCTCAAGCTTTGGTCAAGCAACCGTAATCTCGGGGTCTCTCCTTTCGTCAATCCGGATCCACCCAATACGTCTTTTTCACCCAGTAGCTCACATGTAAGCTTCAATTGTGCCATTACTGCATCCTTTGTGCACCGGAAATGCCGTGACATCGCCTTTCTGGCTATGGCAGTGTATGGAGTTGCAGCTCCAGAACCCATCACTGAATCAAATGAATTTACAGCCTCTTGCATTTGTTCACAGTAACGGGTGTATCTGCCATCCACCTACAAACCATGAAAGTATATAAAGAAAGCAAATCAAATCATTTGATTATGGAAAATGATATATATTCTAAACAAAAATTATCCCAAATGATGCAGTAATTGATATAATCCTTCTCTTTTTTAGCAAATTCTCCTTGATAATAAATGAAAGTTGGGATTCATTTGGGATAATTTTTTGGGATATATAGCATTTACAATTTGATTATATACGGACTGAATAGTATACAAGAATGTCCAAAAACTACTTAATTCCTATAGGGCTTTTAAATTGTTCAAAATTAAAGAATTTGAAGCTCAAATTTTATTATATTCAATTTACTGGGGAAAGAAAGTAGTTATCATCTTCACTTGATAAGAAGAATTAAAATGGAAACCCTAGCCTACTATTCATCATAAACCCATATATGAATGTAAAAGAGAGGATTCACGGGTGAGAAAGAAAGAAAGAAAAAAAGGTCATGACGCCTCATGGATTTGATGAAGGATGGAGCACGAGAGGTTCTTTATTTATAATTTCAAAAAGGTCACAATCGACTCAGAGACGACCTTTGTGCTTTGGTAGAAACCCAAAAACCCTATTGGACAGGAATTAATTAATCAAAGGCTGCCATATTGAAATCATTATGATGATAATAAATAAGAATAAATATCCTTGGGTTACTTTGTGTGTTCTGGCAATAAGTTTGTTCAATATAGACAAATATACTGCTCGAGACAAAAGGGGGTAATGATCTCCAAAGTCAATTAACATAGAAATCATTGGCTTTCTGGGCAGAATGCAAGTTTTACTATGAAAGGTATGTATATCTATCTATATATGTATATATATTATGGAAGAATTGGTTCATTTCTCATTGGACAGATACCCCTAGTAGTAGTCTTTCATCTTCAATTCACTCAAGGAAAATTCAAAATCTACGCTACTCACACATGAATCAAACTTAAAGAGAGATGAGATGAGATGATATGTATGAGAGAGAGAGAGAGAGAGAGAGAGAGAGAGAGAGAGAGAGAGAGAATACATGCCTCATCAAGCATGGATAATAGCTTGATTTTCCTCCTTTGGTACTCAATCTTATCAGCAGGTGACAAAGGTGAGAGATCCTTCAAGGAAGAAGAAGAAGACCCAGCACCATCAGGGTTATTAGCACTAGGGTTTATACTATGCCTCTCTCTCCTCTGATTCTTGAACTGGCCCCTCCCAATACTACAAAACTCTTCCAACAGTTCCTGTGCAGCTTTTGCATACTTAGAATTTTTCAAAACATTTACAACTCCAAGCTGGGATATTCCATACCCAACATGAATCTGGGTAGGATTTTGATCTACTAATCTTCCTTGTAACTGCAGCAGCTGCTGATTAGTCCCCAAATTTTTCGACGCATAAGAAGTTGAATTAGAAGCCCCAATATTATCTTCATTACAGAAGAATAACCGACCATTTTCTATCCTCAATCTCTCCCTTTTCGTGGCTTCCAAGTGCTGCAATGAAGAAGAAAGTGACAATGAAAGACCTTGACTCTCCATAAGCCCCACTCCAATTTTGCTAGTGCTATGATCATCTCCACAGCCTCTCCAAGTGAATTGAAGGGTAGGTACTGTGTTGCTGACTCCTAAACTTGTTCCGGCTGCAAGGGCTGAACCGGCCGGAAAGTGAAACCCTTGATGAAGATGATGAGAATTTGAAGGAGAAGAAGATTTTATATGAGGGTTGTTCATTAGGGAAAGATGCATAGAATCTGTAGTGTTTTCATTAACGCTTGGGATCAATTGCTGATTACTATTTCTAGTAATTTCCCGCTTCTCTTCTTCCAAAAATCCCAGCCCACCCACTATGTCTGACCGCTGGGATTGCCTTGGCCAGACATAATTTGATGGGATCTGGCTCCCAACGGGGCCAACAACAGCAACTGTTGGGCCCGTTGGGAAGTTGAACATCTCAGACAGCATCCCGCCGCCTCCAGATTCATATACCGGCGGAAGCTGCTGCTGCCCAGAAACTTCCTCTTCTCTTTCCCTCTGCTCCATGTGATGCTGCAATTGATAGTGTTGTTGCTCATCTTGGTGCTTCAAAGTGGTATTGGATCTCTCATACACATTTGAGAAACTTAAGAAGCCTTGGTGTAAGCTTTGGGACATGGAATTAGATAGAGACCTACAAGGCCTGTAAGAATTGGATGTTTTCTGTGGAATTGGAACTGAGTGGTGGCTGCAGTTTAACTTTGGGTACTGAGTGAGGAGAAGTGGGGCTGATTGAGTTGCTACAATCATATCAGTCTAGCTCTTGTTCTTCATCATCGATGTCGTTGAAACCATGCCCTACTGGTGCAGCTGTTCATTTTAAGTCATGGCTGGACTAGATAGATCACAAACAAGGAAAACACACGATAAAATTTGAGGAAGAAGAGATTTTAAGAGAAAGTGAGAAGAAAATATGAAGACTAATCAACTCTGTTTGGATCTTGGAAACCACTAGAGAAATGAAAGGAGAAAATCATATACAAATGTAATATTTCCTTTCCGAATACTTTTAAGCATTTTTTTTCATTTCTTTCATATTTTCCGAGATCCAACAGAAGATAAAACGAAAGGAACGAATGTGAAACTGATCTCCACTAGGTGCTCTTTTATTTTCTTCTTCTTTTCTCTCTCTCTCTCTCTTTTTTTGGAGGAGGAGTGGGGGTTGTTAGCTTGTTTGTGTACCTGTTACAGCAGCTGCAAGGATGTAAAGCTCAGAGACATCATTTTCTTAAAATGGAACTGAAGACCTCTCTCTCTCTCTCTCTCTCTCTCTCTCTCTCTCTCTCTCTCTCTCT